>CBMN010213307.1:284-10456 GCA_000582825.1 Hordeum pubiflorum | reverse complement strand
GATAAACCTTGGTTCTTGACTGAGGGAAATACTATGTGCTACTATACTCTATCACCATTCCTCTTTGAGGAATTCCCAACGCGTATCACAAGTAGCAGAAGAATTTCTGGCGTCGTTGCCGGGGAGACTTCATCAAACAAAACAAGGTCTCTTCTTACACATTTATGATTTACTTGTTCTACTTCTTATTTTCCTTTATTTATTTCAGTAAAAAATACCAAAAATATCTTGTGTGCTATATTTCTTGAATCGCCATTATGTCCCCTCTAGAAAATACTAAGTTGTGTGATTTCTCGAATACTAATAAGAATAATTTTATTAGTACTCCCATTGCTCCCGCCACTAGTGCGGAGTCATATGATATAAATGTTGCATTATTGAATCTTGTCATGAAAGAACAATTTGTTGGAAATCCTAGAAAAGATGATGCATCCCTCTTAATACCTTCGTTGAATCATGTAAGATGCAAAAGAAAAAAGATGTGGATATGAGATTGTGAAGTTGAAATTATTTCCTTTCTCACTAAGAGATCATGCTAAAACTTGGTTTTCATCCTTACCTCGCAATAGTATTGATTCATGAAATAAATGTAAGGAAGATTTTATTGCTAAGTATTTTTCTCTCTCTAAGATAATAACTCTTAGAAATCAAATCATGAATTTTAAACAGCATGAGCAAAAACATGCTGCATAATCTTGGAAGTGAATGAAACCCTTTATACCTAAGAGTTTGATCCCCACTATAAGTATTTATCTCAACATGCAGAATGTCCAACTCAGCAACCTGCCACATTGTCAACTCCTAACGTGCATGCAACATTAAACCAGCATACATAATGGACCGGAGCACGATGTTGCGTTACCATCCCTCATCAGTTTCCGATCGTAAACAATGAGAGGAGCCTTTAAACCACGACGCTACATTTATCAATCCACACTCATTTCAGCCTTAAATCATGGACTCATTGCTCAAGAAATAAGTATACAATGACCCCTTCCTTCCTCAAAACACCAATCCTTGCCCCCGTTTATTACAAAAGGGCGCGGCGGATGGGTGTCGGTCTCCGAGTCAGAGCGCTCCTCCGGCTGGACCGCCGGTCTGGCTGGCCTCCGTAGCATTCCGTTATTCTATCGGGCTACGCATTGCTGGTGTGAGCCCTGCATCAGCCGTAGTGCCATGGTCATCCCCTCCATCTTAGTCTCTATTCCGGCTAAGGTAGCTCGACACCAATGGGGAATTGGTTCCGCTCAGTGCCATATGAACCGGACCGGTCGCTCGGGAGATTGGAGTCCGGAGCTTGCTTTATTTTCCTCTCCTCTAATCTTCTCCACGGCAAGTCCCAATCTTCTCTGTAGTAATGCCTCGAATCATCTCAACTATTGATTCCTCTCTCTCTCTCTCTCTCTCTCTCTCTCTCTTCATCCTCTCCAGCAAATCCCGTTCATGTACCACCCTGGAGAAGTAAATGATGCGGTTCGTTTTCCCTTTAAGCAGCCCATTCGGGTTGTCTCCGTAGCTTCGGCCATGGCATGCTGCTATGGTGAATACTAGACAAGGCACATCTATAGCCATCACCGGGGACTAGTTTCAATCCCCTCTCCCATGTCTCATTTAATCTAGTATTTTGTTGTTTGCAATAGTACAGTTGCAGATCATCTCCTCATGGAGTCACGGTGGCCCTGACCCTTGGATGGATATGGTTTGCTGATCTTCTTCTTTTGTGTAACATTGCATGTATATACTGTATTCGGCAGAACTCTCAGTATCCAAGTCAAAGTAAACACATCGCCATGTTGATAGCTCAGGTACACTCATCTCAAAGTGTGTGTATGGATTACTGTACTATTTTCTTCATAGAAAACCTTTCATTAGTTTCCCAAGTACTAGCTTTTTTTAGTAAATTTGTATTTTTTCAATCTGAATATTAATCATGTCTTTCTCACCATACACATTCATGGAATCAATTTACTAGCCACAAGATTTACCAATGAGATGTCTTTAGTAATATGATATTTAAGGCCTCTTGCTTCTTACAAAATGGGACATTTGCACACATTATGTCAAATTTTATATCCTAATATTAAAATAAAATTATCTATAATAAAGTCCCGCCACAACGTGTAACAAGTTTTCTTGGTCCCTCGATTCTCAAACTCGCTCTGCTATGTTTGCTTCTATACTATATCATGCGCTTGATATGTAGATTATTTTTGCAGTACCATCCTCGAGTATCTTCAGAAACGAGTCAGTGTTGTATTATGAGACACACCTACTATGTGTTATCGATTTTTCCCAAACTTATAATATCAACACAGTATTATCTATATTTAGTGTCTGAGCCACTTCATGACAACGGTATTAAGGTTCTTTGGCATGCAAACACCACAAAAGGGGTAATTATTCCATTGGTTGATGACATGTTTCTAATTAATATTTTTGTCGAACCCTTCTGTTTATAAGACTGAACCAAATAGATGTCCCAGAAACTTATTCATAGGGTCACGCTGTTCGATGTGGTTGTGGATGTCTACATGGACCACGCCATCGACCATCACCATGTATTCTAATCCCTCGAGACACTTGTAAAACTAGCGACTCCTAGGCTCTCTTGCGACTCATAGGCGATCCAGGCGATCCTCACGCTGGTGGCCACCTTGGCCCCGGTGGGCTCCTTCACCTGCCGGTGACCACTCCGGTCTAGGCAGCCACCCTCTCTCTCCTGCCGGTGACCACTCCGATCACCGGCAGCCACCCACTACTTAGGGTTTGGTGAGTTTGGTTTTTGGTCATGGCGATGTTTTCTCCCAATTTCGATCATGGCAAGGGTTTCCAAGCTAGCATGAAATCCAAGTTTGGGCATCCAGTGGTCTTTTCTCCAGGGTTCAGGGAAACAGAATTTACCATGGTGGTCTCTTTTTTCCATTCAACATTCAAGTTGGATATTCACATGGTTAGTGTTGCTCTTCTTGCCATGTTTGGGGGTTATATACAGGGGTTTAGAGTGTGATTCTTGAGAGGAAGATCATTTAAGTTTTCAGCTGCTTCGAAGGCTGTGGGATTTGAGATTTACAATGCTAGTAGAATAATTGATCCCGATTTTGAGGTGGTTTTAGTCTTTGGGGTAATGCTGGTCCTAATTGGCTAAGAGAAGAGGCTGCTTTTTATGCTGAGCAAGACAATGAATGGAACTTGGTCGGCCGCCATGGCAAGGCTATGCTGCCTCACACTAGGGATCGTCGGAGTTTTGCCACGATGGTGAGCGAGGGGAGATCAGTTTTCGATCGTTTGTCAGGTGGTAATCAGGGCAGGAGGGATCAAGGGGAGTTAGTTACTTCCTCCTCTCTTAACTCGGTCGTTGATGAGCATGATAGTGAGCAATACATGACGTTCGGGGTAACGAAGGCATTATTTGCCATGCATGTGGCGCGCCTGGTCATTTTGCTCAAAAATGCCCTGCTCCTAATCTGCCTGGGCTCTGGCCTTTTTTGCTCATTAGCACCTTACCGAGCCCGCCTGAGTCTGCATGGGCCCCTGGTTATGTTGAGAGTGGGTTTAGAGGCTTTGGGCCCACGCCACCAATTAGGCAAGTGGCATCATTTAAGGAGCATGTTAAGGATTTTTTTTCCAAATTTCTAACCAAGAACGCAGCTTGCCCCCTTGCATTCCTCTGTCTCCTCCCCTGACAGCTCTGTGCTTCCCACCTCAGCTTGCTCGCCACCGTCCTCAACTCCTGTTGAGAGTGTCGTTCTGCTTCATCGGCAGCTCATGACTGCCGCTCAAATGGCGAACATCCCGATCAACCCCCTTCCCTTTGTCCCTGAGGGTTTTCAGATACAACAGGTGGAAGGAAGAACGGGGGTTTCCAGAGTTGTTCTGCCGCATCGTCCCATAAGGCATGAGGACTGGGCGATTGTCACTATTCAACCATTGCCCGATGAGGCGTTTTCCCTAACATTCATGAGGTTCTTGAGGAATTTCTGGAGGTGGAGCATGTTGGGTTTCGTGAGATTCAGCCGTGTCCATTTGGGGAAGCATTTATCCAGTGCCTGCATGGTAGGGATCATGATAGGCTCATCAATCAAAGCCCCCATGCATTTGGAGATGTTTTTATTTCTTTCTATAAGCACAACCAGGGAAGAAATTGGAGAAGAATGAATTTCAATAGGGTTTGCTGGCTGCTGTTGGTGGGGGTCCCTTTTGACTACTGTAACACTGAAGACATTGCATCTGCTATCTCCAAGTGGGACAGGATAATTAGTTGGGATAGAGAAGATGCTTTAAGGGGTAAAATTCTTGTTAAAGCCAGAGTTACAAAGCTTATTGACATTCCTAAGAGTATTAGATGGTATGAAGGTGAAGGTTTTGAGGAGGAATCTTGGACATGTTCAGTCGAGGTACTGTTGGAAGAAATGTTAGGAGGAGGTCCTGCTGATGAGGACCCTATCCCACCTCGAGGGGTTGATCCACACCCAGTTCCTCAGAATGCTAATGACTTTCCTGGGTTTTTGCCAGCTCCAGTTGTGAACGATCAAGTTAACAATGTAGAATGGGGTGAATGGGATGAGCAAGGGCATTGGGCCTTCCCTCAGCAGAACCCACCAATCATTGAGCCAATGCAGATTGAGATGTCTTTACCTGCTGAGGATGGTGCCCCTAACAGTAGTATCACTACCACTGCTTCTCTCTCTGATGGAGCTTTTTCCCATAATAATGGAGTTAATCATGCTAATGAAGAAGTCAATCAAGTGGTGCAGCAAGTGGGGTTGCCTCTTGGGTTAGGACTCCACAACATTCTCCTGGCTTATCAAGATGATCCAGTTGATGAGGTCCCTATTATTCAGGAGGAAAATGCAGTTGGCCAGGATCAAATTGTTGCAGTGGAAGAGGCTGCTCAGAATGCAGAGCTCAAAGATTGAGAGATTCCTATTCAAGAAAATCCTAATGTTACACTGCAAGGAGTGCAGCTGGCAGTGGACAATGATGGGATAGAGAATGATGACAACAATGAAAATGTGATAGCACAATGGGAGATGGTTGATATGCCTGTTGATACTATTGTTGCAGGACCTAGCAGCAATCCTGCAATACTAGACTCAATCCCTGAAGAGGCTGTCTCTGTTAATATTTTGATTGGGTGGTAAATGGAAATGCATCAGTTCATTCAGGTACAGATGCTGCAGGTAACCAGAAAGGTATTGTTGATATTCCATCTTCTTCCAATGAGCATCTCAGTCTTGAGCTAGATAATTTAGTTATGGAGCATGCTCTCTCTGTTATTGATGGAGCTCATTTAATTTGTGAAGAAGGACTGGACCTTTGGGGGAAACACTTTGCCACCAACTCAGACACCTCTGACAACACTTTCAATATTGCCATTCCAGTAAGTTGGTTTAAATTCATTATCCACTTGCTCCTCACTCCTAATAAATTTGGTTGGACACTTCATTTACTGAAATCTGAATTATGGAAATGCTGACTTTGAACTTTGAATCTGAAGAATCAATCATGTTCCATATCCCTGATAAATGCACTGCCTCACAGGCTCCTTGCTGCAAGGAGGCTCTGACAGAAAGGAACAAAGAGAATGAAGGAGGCAACCCCACTCCTATCAAAAATACTGGATCAGGTAGGCCCCTCAAGCAGGTGTCTCCTAATAAAGTTCTGCTACTTTCTTTGGGAGAACAAGTATCAGTTATGGAAATATGATGTTGGTCTGATAACTCACGACTGCTATGAAATGATGGACACTGTATCCGTTACATTCATCTCTCTTAATTTGATGAATAACACTAGCTGTTACACAACAAGTGACTTTTTCAAGGGCCGGACCTTGATACTAGTGAAAATAATTATTCCAGTTTGTAATGAATAGATCTTGGAATATTCTGAATTGGAACATTAGTGGTTTAAATGCTTCAGACAAGTGTTTGGCTCTCAAATAGAAAATTGAAGAAAGTGCTGCTAGTATTGTTTGCGTGCAAGAAACTAAGAGAGAAAACTTTGACTTGGCTTACATTCATAATTTCTCCCCTCAGAGGTTCAAGAAATTTGAATTCCTACCCTCTGTGGTAGCTTTTGGAGGGATCCCCACAGCTTGGAACAGTGCCCTATTTGCAGGAGAAATGGTTTTCCAAAACAAGTTCACAACAGCAATTCAATTCACTTGCAAGATGACCTCTCACTCCTGGTACCTAACAAAAATTTATTGGCCTTGTGATCAGCAACTAAAAGCTGAATTCTTGGAATGGTTTAGCAATATTCAATTGCCCAATGATGAGGAATGGATTATTATGGGAGATTTTAATTTTATTAGATCTCCAGAGGATAGAAATTAGATTGGTTCTTTACCTCAGCAGCATGGTTGACCTCATATCCATATACTACTGCACTGCCTCTTGCTAGACCTATCTCAGATCACCTTCCATTCATGATTAAAATAGGAACTGCCATCCCAAGATCTAGAGTCTTCATATTTGAAAACTATTGGCTACAACATTGTGATTTCAAGGATGTGGTAAAAATGCCTGGTCTATCCCAGTTGGGTACTTAGACCCTGCAAAGAATATCAATGCCAAGTTCAAAAACCTAAGAAGGGCACTCAAGTTATGGTCTAAGATTCTGCCATGCCTTAAAAAAGTAATTGAGGAGTTGAATGCTTGCATCTTTCTATGGGATCTAATTGAGGAATACAGAAATCTTAGCACTTTTGAATGGAATTGTAGATCTTTGCTGAAGGAACATCTCATGACAATTATGAAAAACCAGAAGATTTACTGGAAACAAAGAGGGAAAATCAAGGGAGTCAAGTTTGGAGATGAAAACACTAAATTTTTCCATACCAAAGCTTCCATCAACCATAGAAACAACAAGATTGTTATGTTGCTTAATGAGGACCAGGTTGAAATTACTAACCATGCAGGGAAAGCTGTTATTCTTTGGGAAGCTTTTAAGAAAAGATTGGGTCATTCCACAGGACACACAATGCACTTTGATCTCAATAATCTATATGATCAGCAAGTTAATTGAGAATTTTTTCAGGAGCTCGAGAAACCTTTCTCACAAGCAGAGATTCAAGATGTGGCTAAGAAACTCCCCACGGATAAATCTCCTGGACCAGATGGATTTAATAATGAATTCATAAAAGCGTGCTGAAAGTATTATTGGGGAATATGTAACCCAACTTATCATGGCATTTCATGATGGAACTATTAATCTTGAGAGCATTAATACTTTCTTCATCACACTTATTCCTAAGAAAGAGGAGACTGTTACACCCAATGATTTTAGACCTATTTCCTTATTAAATGGGGTATTAAAGATTACCACTAAGCTGCTGGCAAATAGACTGCAGAAGGTAATATTGCAAATGGTGCATATTAATCAATATGGTTTCCTTAAGAGCAGAATGCTTCAAGACTGCGTAGGCTGGGCATATGAATATATTCATTAGTGTCATAAGTCTAAAGAGGAATGTTAGTACTTAAATTAGACTTTGAGAAAGCCTTTGACACTATGGAACATCAGGCAATCATTGATATCCTCAGAGCTAAGGGTTTTGGAGAAAATTCGATTTCTTGGATGAAAATTCTCATTAATTCTGCATCCTCTGCCGTTATGCTTAATGGGGTGCCAGGCAAGAAATTTTATTGTAGAAGAGGAGTTAGGCAGGGTGATCCACTCTCTCCACTGATTTTTGTTTTGGCTGCTGATCTATTACAATATATCCTTAACAAAGCAATGAGAGTTGGGGTCCTCACACCCCCACTTCACTTTAACAGTTGTCCTGACTTGCCAATAGTCCAATATGCAGATGACACTCAGGTTGTACTCCAAGCAAATGCTAGGCAGTTGATCTGTTTAAAAGCTTTATTAAATACATTTGCCACTCCCACTAGGATAAAAGTCAATTATGGAAAGTCCATTATGGTGCCAATCAATATTGAGGAAGATAGAGTGCAAATTTTCACAAATACCCAGTAGTGTGCAAGAGGTCAATTCCCTTTCACTTATCTTGGATTGCCACTAGGAATCTACAATCCAACAGTTGAACAGTGTCTACCTGTGGTTAATAAAGTGGCAAAAATATTGGTTGGTTTATCCACATTCATGACTCGGGCTGGTAGGCTATTGCTAGTAAAATCAATCTTGTCCTCTTTGACTATATTCTTCATGTGCTGCTTGGATATCCCAATTACAATTAAGAAACAAATCATCAAATACTTGACACATTGCTTATGGAGAAGCCCTGATATGGAAGATAGAATACCAACTATGGTGGCTTCGCATACAGTTTGTAGACCCAAGAATAGGGGTGGATTGGGTGCAATGGATATCTATACTCAAAACAAAGTTCTTCTGATGAAGAATCTGCACAAGTTCTATAATAGAAATGACATCCCTTGGGTACACATAATTTGGGAAAATTTCTACAGCAATGGTTAGCTTATAGGGGAACAAATGGTTGGATCCTTTTGGTGGAAATCAAATCTGGCTCTCATTGATCAATATAAAGCAATTGCAAGATGTAATGTGGGAGATGGCAAAAGTGCACTCTTTTGGATGATCTATGGCAAGACCACATTCTTAAGCACAAGTTACATCATCCATACACATATGCCAGAAACACACAACTGAATGTTAATCACGTGATCAACACAAAATACACAGAAGACCTTTTTCATGTCCCTCTGACAACACAGGCATATGAAGAATTTCTGGAAATGGAAAACATTTGTATGGCAGTGAGAACTTTTGAGTACTGGGATGCAACTGACACATGGAGTTACATGTGGGGGAATACATTTTATTCATCCATTAAAGCTTACAAAGTCTTAATTGCTCACAAACAGGTCCCACCACACTTCAATTGGATTTGGAACAGTTCATGCCAACCTAAGCACAAAGTATTTTTTTTCGATGCTCCTACTTGACAGAGTAAACACCAGAAACCTGCTAAGAAGGAAGAGCTTTACTCTTGAAGCCTATAATTGTGCTGTCAATAATTGTCAACATGAATAAACCCTCCACCATCTTTTTTGGGGATGTCCTTTTGCTCCACAGTGTTAGGATTTCATTTGTCCTTCCAGGACACATAACTTATCTGTTCTAGAAGCCTTTCAAGACATGAAGGACAAACTCAGATTACCCTTCTTCATGGAGATTATTATTCTGGGATCCCGGGCAATATGGATTTCCAGGAACAATAAAATATTCGAGAACATTTCACCAAGCTTTCAGGGATGGAAGTTCATATATTTTGAGGAGCTTAAACTTTTGAGATACAGAATGAAGAAGAAATATGCAAATCAGTTTTCTGTATGGTTAGAGAACTCCTTGTAATAGGCTGCCTCAGTTTAGCTTAGTATTTCCTTTTAGTTTTCCTCTTTTTTGTTTTCTCTTTTCTTTTCTTCTTGCTCTTCTTTCTTTTCCTTTTTCCTTTTTCTTTTTTATAGGCTTATCTCAAGCCTGCCTGTAATAGTTAGAGACTTTTTTGTTTGGTTTTCTTGCATTAATAAAAGTTGCAGTGGGGTTTTACCCTACTGTTTATAGTCAAAAAAATCTAATCCCTCGACAAACCGTAGTTACTTCTGCAGAGAATTGAGAACCACCGCAGGTTCATGAGGCCACCTAAAATCTAAAGTCCCGCTGTATGATATCTATCGATTTTCTACAACTCATTTGATCATTGTGTTCTTGGTATTTGATTTTTGTGCCAAGTAAACCCGATTATTGCTACCGTAATGATGATGTGGATGATATTTGAATTCATACAGTGTAGAAACAGAAACTTTTACGCCCAGTATTTGAATTTCTGTTTTTACCGTAACACGATAAATTGCTAATTTTTTTACAAAGTATTGAGATACAAAATGCCTACATTTTCTTATTTTTTAGAATTATATGAGTTATATAAGTATGCTTTTAGTCCAGTTCATTACACATTGTTCTGTTTTAGACAGATTCCATTTTTATTTCATAGTGTGCTTATTTTGATGATGCTCTGGATTATATCATGGGGGTATAAGTCATGGAGAAGTTTCAATATAGTAGGTACTATGCAAGGGAAATTATGAATGTATTTATAATAGTACCTAAGGTGAATGATGATTTAATTATACTAACGGATCTCACAAAGTTTCTATTACGTTTTGTGTGCTGAACTTTTCAAGTTT
>CBMN010213304.1:0-22529 GCA_000582825.1 Hordeum pubiflorum | reverse complement strand
TAGGAATTTTTTTGTTTCCCTTGCAACGTTCCCCAACATCTCATAATGTCAAGACTTTGTTACATGTGAATAAGTCCGTGACTCCTTCCTCGACACATAGAGGTGTCATCTTCGGCCTAAAAGTGGAGCCAAAGAGGGTGTGTTCTCATGGATCTGTGGTTGTCCATATATCATGGGACTTTGTGTTCTCGTTGCATCTTTCAACGACGTCTACCAAGTTTGAAGTACGTCATCGATCCTCGTTCCAATGGTAAAACCTGGGAGTTTTTATTGTGAAGTTTAAAGCCTCTTGGAGGCGTGTTTCTAATGCAATGCTTAAAGCCATTCACTCACTAGTTTTCATGTATGAAGATGTTGGTACCTAGGATATCATTAGTTATCTATTTCTATCTAACTGGCATATGACTATTTTTCATGTATTGTTCCTTGATTACTAATGTGATACTGTTCCTAAAATAGTAACTTATGCAGTGCCCAGAGAGAGAGAGAGAGAGAGTCTTAGTAGAATAAAAAAACGCAAATACCATAAGAATCTCTTCTACCGATCATGGTCTATCTATTATGGATAAGAATAAATTCATGCATAATTTTTTTCATAAAATGGCTAAAACTAACGTAGCGCTATTCAGCTGATTCGCTGGGAGAAGATGGAGAATCAAACATATTTATGGCAATTTGTATAGTCGTGAGGATGGAAAATTTAGCTGGCAAGCACGATAAATCCTCGCAAAAATACAACTAAGATGAATTTGTTATGCTTGCCAACTGAACTTGCCATCCTTGATCAACATAAATTGGCATGCAAATCGTTTGCAATTTGCATGCTTCACTAATTACGCCTTCCAAAACTAAAGCATTCAAGGAAAGAAAGAGGGATGAGGATACTTCTTAAAAGTGGAAAAGGTATCCTTTTTGCGGAAGATAATGCTAGTTGCAATTTCATCATTAAAAAGCGAACCCAGTAATTTGCAACAATGGTTCTGATGCTACACGAGAAGTACTTCCTTAGTCAAACTTCTAAGTTAAGCAAGTTTGACTCTACAGAATAACTCAGTTAAACTTCAACCTTAAGCAAGTTTGATTTAGGATAAAACTATAACTTCAATTAATTTTAAAATGGGGAGTACGATTAAAATGTAGTTCTTATTTAGCCATCCCTAGATATAACCGCTCGGGGCATTTCTAGAGTCAGGAGCTGCACCAAAGGGAACACCAGCAACCCCTCAAGCGTCGTGTGGCGGGGGGCGCATTTTTTTTGCGCCGGTGTTTGTTTGTTTCTTGTATCATCATGTCAAGGCAACAATTTCATAATGTCGAGACTTTGTTACGTGTCAATAAGTCCCTCTGACTCCTTCCTCCTCACATAGAGGTGTCATCTTCGGCCTAAAAGTGGAGCAAAAGAGGGTGTGTTCTCATGGATATGTGGTTGTCCATATATCATGGGCCTTTTTGTTCTCGTTGCATCTTTCAACGATGTCAACCAAGTTTGAAGTACGTCATTGATCGTCGTTCGAATGGTAAAAACCTTGTCTCTCCTTGAAGAGGAGTTTATATTGTGAAGTTTAAAGACTTTTGGAGGTGTGTTTCTAATGCAATGCTTAAAGCCATTCACTCACTAGTTTTCATGGATGAAGATGTTGGTACCTAGGATATCATTAGTTATCTATTTCTATCAAATTCACATATGACCATTTTTCATGTCTTGACTGATAATGTGATACGGTTCCTAAAATAGTAACTTATGCATTGACCAGGGAGAGAGAAAGAGAGAGGGAGGGAGGGAGGGAGNGAGGGAGGGAGAGAGAGAGAGGGAGAGATACTGTTGGGTCCATGATTCAGTGCGAGGCAATGGAGCGTCAAAATAGTCCAACCCTCCCAACACTCAGAGTTAAACGACACTGACTATACGGAAGGACAAAACCATAAGAACTCTAACAATGTAGCAGCAAAACTGAGGAGAGCCAAATTTAAGGGCAAAACCATCGGGTTGCCTAAAAATCCAATTGATTGGGATCTAGTTAATTAAGGGAAAATGTAAATAAAAGGAGTATGATGGTGTGTAGCTAGCTTGGGTTGCTAGTTTCTCTCAAGTGGATACCCCAAGAGTTGTAAAGAAGAATTCAAACTAGACTTTAGACCGTGCCAGATGTTCGAGACTCCGCTTTAAAAATGTCATGCGGATCCAGTTTGCAGGTTCAGTTTTATTTCTCTATGTCCCAACGTCGACTCTCTTTTTGAACTAATCATATAGTTGTCTTTTATATCCTTCTAGGGTGAGTAGTCCGTTTAGTGTGGGTGGCACTTGGTGCAGTGAATGTACGGTTGGGTGCAGTATGTAACGTGTATTGTACCGTGGAGCGTTATTTGTATCCTTTTCCTCTCTTCTTGATACGCATGCCCGTCTTCAATGAAAATGTAGAGGCGACGAGCATGTATCAGGAGGAGGTGGACAACCGACATGAATGTGCGTGCATGGAATCATGCGTAGCAGGGTTGATGAGCCAAGATTTATAGGGAGGATGACAATCGTAGGGATGCTGGGCCGGCAGAATCGAGCTAATCAGGTGTGAATCCTGGTCTGCGAGCAGTGCGATAAGGGATAACCAGTCTACAAATACAAATGTAAGAGGTCGTCGTTCAACGTTATCCACATATATTTAATCAACAATTTGAACTAACCGAACGGAATTTGTTCAAACCGAACGGATTTCATTCAATTCCGGATATAATTTACATAATGGACGATATTTCGACCTTTTTTTACTAAAAACTATAAAAAACACTAAACCCTATATTGGACGATCACCTTGTAAGCATGGTCGCCCTGTCCTGCGGCACCGCCGTCAGGGTCCGTCGTCGTCGTCCCTCCAGCGGCGCAAGGATGCCGGAGGGTCGTACCAGCCTTGTCCGGCGATTGCTTGACGGTCGCGGAGGAGCCACTCCGCCTCCTTGCGCCGTGCGAAGGGCTGCCTTGGCCATTGCCGAAAGCGCCGGCAGCGCCCTAGCGGCGGCCTTGCCCTGTTGGCGGAGCAATCTCTAAGCGACCACTCCTCGTCGAACTTGGCGAGCTCGCCGTCAAGGCGGTGGCGGCGCCTGGCGGCTATCTCCGCGGTGGTGACGGAGCGGTCGAGCGCCCACGATGCGGCGAGGTCCGGGTCGTTGTGAATCCATTCCGGCGCCACGTCCGTCTTGGCAAACGCGGAGCGGCGACCGAGATTGCACTAGTTGTACCTCGCCTGCTACCGTGCCACGTGCTCGGCCTCGGATACCACGGCCCGTGACGGGGATGGTGACAACGCCTTCACGCGTGCTGATGATGGTGGCGTAGAGCCGCCTCCGAGAGGGTACGGGGCCGTTGTTGGTCCTCCTCGTCGCCGGAGGAGATGAGTATCTCCTCCTTACTGGAGGATCCCGCCGCCGTGGATGTAGATGGTCCCGGTGAGCGAGGGCGGCGATGCCACGATCCGCCGGACAAGAAACTTCCACCGGTACCGCCTGCCGATGCGGAGAACCAGGACTTTGGCATCGCCACTAGGCTCGGAGAGGAGGAAGGGATCGGGAAGCGAGAGGAGGACGGTGCGGTGCTCGGGAGGGGGAGGGCGGATCTGGTTCGTCGCCGGAGCGGGGCTTAAATAGTCACGGCCAGGCCAGGCGGAGGGGCGGCCAGCCAGCTTCAATGCAGCGCTGCGGCCGGAGTTGGTTTCTCAGGACGCGTCATCCGCATTGAAGCGGCGACGTCTGAGAAGTCGCGTCCGTCTGTGTCGCCTTCCCGTTCAGTCAAATCGCGGATATCAATGCCAGCCCGATGCATGCTCTGGGCCGGCATGAATGCGGCAAGCGGAGCGACACGATGCGTGCGATGGAAAGCGCGGGACCCCCCCCCCGCGCGCGCACGCGTTTGTCTTCGGTTTGCGGGAGAAAATATGTCCGGACCGCCCGACAAACCGATAAAGACCCGCGTTGGATGACACAACACGTCCGAACCACACAATCCAAACGTATGCAGGCGGTTTGTGAGTCGACGCTGGAGAATCCCTAGGACTAGCATGCAAAGACTGCTGCAAAGCATCAATACATCGAACTGTTAAGAATTAATGGGGTAATCCCTACCTCTTCTCTAACCATCGTCGGTTGCTACGGGACTATTGGTTCGCGTCTTTTCTCTGAAAGACACCTCTTGTAACACCGCTTGGGCAGCACCGTCGCCTTCCTAGTCAGTGCCCTCGCCTCCCTGCATCTAGCCGTCAAGTGCACGGCTGCTCCCGCGTCACCTCCTCACGGCCATCAGGCCGTCCGCTCCCTACACTGCCTTCCCTGTCCTATGAGAACATCAGGCAAGATTTGAATATTAAACATCTCTTCTTCTTCTTCTTCTTCTNCTTTTTCTTCTTCTTCTTCTTGTAAATTATCTTCCCCATTTTTGCTTTTTAAAAAAGGGCATATCTACATATTTATGATAACAAAAAACTTATCACAGAACATGATCATTACCAATAAGTTACATCACACAAACTCTAGCCTCTGGGTTTTGTGTTTTAGGAAACTATAACCCTCGAGAGTGTAACCCGTGGTTTTTCCACAACCAGGGTTCAAAGCAATGCACAGGCCACGAAAATTAGTCTAAACATGCAATTCTTTCCAAAGTACTATTTCAGATATATGCACAGGTCATGAAAATTAGTCTAAACGTGTAGTTATGCCCAAACTACTCTTCAGATCAATGCACAGGTCATGAAAATCTGTCTAAACTACCATCGAAGATGCATAGGTAAAGTTGTATCTTACAAGTTACTACAAAACTGACGAATTGCTTATGCCATCCCAGATCAACCAATTTGATCACCGTCGTTCAGTACTCTGTCAAAGATTGAGCAGAATTCTCACTACAAAAAATTAAGCACACGAAGACCAGGAACTCAACACCAATATGCAATTGCAAATTCAGCAAAGCAAAATACCGAACAGAAAAATGCAAAAGGTTCATATTGGTTCGGATATGATAATCTAACCCTAACTTTTTTTTGGCTTTTTCGTGATAGGTATGAAGAACCGATGCAATCTTGATATGAAGAACATATAAAATCTCATCGAGAAACTTGAAAATATGATACCACTTGATAGAGGCGAAGGTATCCCGATGTTTCGGTGAGAGGTAGCTATCATTTTCAGTGGAAGTCGACTTTGACAATCCGACTACGAACGTGCAAAGACGCCATGCCTTAGCAATCGCTAAACCAACTCCGAAAGGTTATTGTCCACCTCGGAGCACGATCAACCTGACCACGAGATTTTTTGCACACAAACGAAGAACAAGCAAGAAACTGAGATTATAATCTGAATATTATGAATTTAAGAGAAAATCTTTACTAATCAAAGTGGGGTTCTATGACGACTTGGTCTGGTCATTGAACACAAACGAAGGACACAAGTTGCAACTATGACAAACTTTAATCTAAACAAAACCCAAGTCTAAATGATGCCTTAAGAGTTGTATGTATAGGGGAAGAGAGAGGGATTTCATCCTCCCTTGGCAAGGTGGGACTAAAACACCTCCCGAGTCGTTTCCCCTACAATACGAACTCTAAAAATAGCCTACGAAAAGGTATTACGAAATTACATGGGCCTGACCCGCAAATAGGTGGCGCGGCACCTATAATAAGCTATGAATGAAATTTATGAAAGACTATTTTGTATATTTCGTCCATATCCTTGTATGTCATCGACTTCAAAATGCCGAAAACTCCACTGAAAACTCCGTTCTTATTCCCTTCACGTGCACCATCATCTCCATGCTTGATCATGCTTCATGGTTCATCCCGCTTGTCCATGCTAGGCCCTTCATTTGTAAGCAACACAAAATCCAATTTAGGCTGCATCATATTCCCATGAACATTGGAAACATTACCAAGAAACGAAAGTACCTATTTAATTGGCGTGCACGAGATCTAGTAATTTGTCCAATATGTGTAGCAGCAGGAGCTATGGGCGTAACTGTGGTAGAGATATCCTCATCACAAAGAGGGGGAGGAATCTGGACACGATAGGACAAGGCTTCACGGATGCGTCCAGGGGAATGATGAATCATCAAACAGTACATGCAAGTCAACTTCATGTTCAGTGGCGGAGCTACACCCCATGCCTGGGGGCCTGGGCCCAGGTCATGGCGTGAGAATCCTTTGTTGACTGTAGTGATTTTGGCACTGTTGGACACTGTATATCACTATAGCAATCAAGTAGGCCTGGGGTCTAGCGCTAGCTTGGCTCCGCCCCTGTTCATGTTGACATTCAACCTAGGGTTGAAGGACACCTAAAGGATGTTGAACACATCCAGGACCAAGCACAAGTGTGCACACAAATTTGGGTGTTGGGACATCAGAAGACCTTGACTCAATTGTTGTGGGAAATCACGAAGATTCAAAAGGTAATGATGAAATCTCCACTACGTATATGGAGTTAGGAGAATCGTATACTTGAAAGACTACATATGTCGACATTTATTTCTTCGTGAGAATTGTAAAAGACCTTAGATTGGATCTAGAACCTAATTCCATGCATGGCTAGATGCCTTAAGCACTCCCGTTGGTCCACAGGAAGGTAGCAATTGGGGAGGCCCTTGATCTCAAGAAGAGGGGGTATTGACCTGATCAGTAATACACACTCCTCTGAATGTGCTTCCTGGGGGATCACATTGAGTTTTTATTCATGAGAGGAATGAAAACAATGAGGTGGTGGAACATGAAGTGACGCTTGTAGCACATGGGTTCTTGGAGAGACCCATCATCATTTAAGATGATACATAATCTCCTATTATGAGTGGAATAACATTTCGATATTTGATATTACTGGCAGTGAATAATGAATTTGTATATCCAACTGATGGATGTTGTGAGTACATAGTTGTATGAGTCACTTGATTTGAATATCTATATGATAGTTCATGAGGGAATGAAGATTTCGAATTTAATCGCAACATGTATGAAGCTTCGGAAGTCATTCTATGACTTGAAGACTTGGCAAAGATGTGGTGTAACTGACTAAGTGAATTCCTTTGTTAGAAGAGTTACTCAAAGGATGATGATTGTTCATGTATGTTCACCAAGAAATTCCAAGAAGATTTTTGTATTATTTCTAGTATGTTGATTATTTGAGTATCATTGAACTACACAATAAAATACATGAGTGATGGCTCGAGAATTTGTGACTATTTGCAAGGGGTTTTCACTCGGTTTTCATCGGATTAATACCTTTTCTTGGTTATTTCTAACGCTAATCCTTCAAGAGAGAAGAAAATCATTTTCCCATTGTTTGGCAGGAAATATCACATTTGGAAGGAAACCAAGGAGAATTACTGCAAATCAAGCCAAATGAAGCAACTTCCATCTTGGAGGCCAAGCCACCAGGCGAAGCAGACAAAAGATGGCATTCCATGCGATTACACCCGCTCACATGGATGGTCGTATGGTGTGTCTGGGGATCCACCCTGTTAATACAAGATACTTTTGTGAGGGGGAAAAGACAAAAAAGAACCATAGCCGCCGCCACCATGGCCAGAACAGAGAGAGAAGAGATCCGAAGAACCACTAGAGATCTTAGTAGTGTTGGTCCTTTCATCTCCATCATCATTTCAACCTTCACTATTTTAATAGGAATTTCAAGTTGTAAGATCGAGTTGTAAACTCTATCCATACTCATATGGAGATCAAGATTTGTTGAACTATTCATTTCATTGTGAATCTTCTCCGTGTTATTGATATGGTTTTGTTGGTTTATTCTCCGAGATGATTGGTTATTCCACCATGATGTGTGAGTAGTTCCCCCTAGGCATGTGAGATGTAGGTGAGTGGTAAGATTCATTTGTGCCTATTCTATATGACGCCATTCATGTTTGTAGTCTTATGATCTATCTACTAAGTTGTTATACTCTGGTGAACTCTATGCGTGTTGTCCAATTTAAGGGCTCATGCAACATGATCTAAAGACCTACGCGGGTAATACGTAATATTTAGGAAATCTACGACCTTTGACGTGACAGGTGGAGACATCTGTGAGGACCGAAGACAATATGAGATAACAGTGATCCATTAAACTTAATGTGGAGATGACCACTCTGTGGAAATGGCGAAGCAGGACCATATAATGGAATTTAATCCCGTGAGGAAGAGTTCCAGAATCTTAGGGTGATCTGCCTACAAACATATCAAACACTATACTCATGATACAAGGTAACTGGTATTACCGTCGCACTGGCACACTTCATGTATACCATCAATTGAACTCTCTCTACGCCTAACCTATCCATTGCAAGAAACATGACTTTACTTTAAATGTTATTTATATTCTTGACTTTCAAGTGTTATCACTCTCATCGCTACAAAACTCTTCATACCTTCACTCTGGTTTATTTGCCTCTTGGGACAACAATATTTGCAGAATCACAAGCAGTTACTTCACATAAGAACTGTGACAACTTGTGTGTGACAGAAGCGCTGCTACAAATACTCTACTCCGCCCTTCGTTGGGACGATTACCAATTCGGATACTTGCGTGAAACTACTAGACCACCTCGTGTATCTTGCAGGCCATCTATGAGACAAGCAAATCATCTTAAGACGGAGTGTCAGATGAAATATTTGGTTGTGAGCAAACTTTGCTTGAGTTTGGAACTTGGGAGTATTCCTTTGGGAATACTTGTTCATCAATATACATTTATCCATAAGATTGTTGAAAAAATCGACATGGATAAATCATATCCATCAAAGAACTATGGTTCTGAGATCTCTTAATTAATAAAGATTAAGACCCATTTACACCTAAGGGCGGCGATGAAAATATATTGGGATATGAGTTTCCATATCTTGGTGTAATGAAAGCACTAATGTATCTAGAAATTATAGTAGGCTTGGATATAGTTTGCAGTGAATTTATTGACGAGATATAGTAAATCACCAGTGAAAAGCCATTGGGTTGGTATGCAGAATATTTTCACATATCTTCCGAACACCAGAGATATTGGTTTGTTCTATGAGAAAAATCAAGATATGACCATAGATGGATGAAGTGATGTTGGGCATGTATCAAATCCCAATAACCCCACATCATAGGTTGTTTTGTCTTCTCGATTGAAGGTACAACTTTCTCTTAGAAGTCGAGAAGACACTCTTATTGGGTGCATCCACTAATCATTCTAAAATCGTTGACTTGTATGGAGCATCACATGATGCAGGCAGGTTATAAAGAGAAACATTAGAATGTGTATGGCTCTAAAAGTATTTTATTCCCTATGAGTTTAAGGAAGTTGGAAGATAAATATCTTGCAAATGAAATCATGCGATAATATTTGTGATTTATTCACAAAGTCTTTACCAAGTTCTTCATTCAGGAAATATGTTAATGGAATTGGTATGAGGTGACTTTGTTATTTGCAAGGTCCAGGGGGAGTTCACTCCTGACCGATAACATGTTCGATATTTTCGGATCTTTGATATTGCACTCTTTCCTTTTATGAGTTTTTTTCTGCTACATGGTTTCTCATATAAGGTTCTTACTGAGGCACTAGTAAAACAAGAATTTTGATATGTCATATTCTTCTTATTTTCCCACTGGGTTTTCAGAAAGAGTTTTGCAGGGCATATTGCTATCTCCTCGTATTATTTTGGAGGAGACTTTAAACAAGATTGTGTATGATCATAAGGAGAAGCAGTGATTAGGGGAAGTGTTAAGAACTAGTTACCTTTTGTTAATTAGAGATAATCCATGCCTCTTCCCTAACCACCGCCCGGTTGCTAGGCAACAAACGTGACTATTGGCCCGCGTCTTTTCTTTGAAGACACCTCTTGTAACACACCTTTTGGGAGGGTATAAATACCCAGATCAATGAATAAGAAACAATGGTTCCATTCATTTACTTTGTCCCTTTACGCGAACAATAGCAATGGCGGCAGCAGCTGCTGCCTTGTGATGGGGATAGGCTTGTGATCATATGGACCTACGTGACATATCAAATTTCCATGTACATTACATATTATCTGTTGGTCCGGTGATGTTCCATCTTGTTTTTATATTCCCGCGGTTTATTTTTCGTCGATGAGGTAGGTACCAAAGAATGTTGGTTGTAAAAGTTTAACGATTGTTTTTTCTTAAGGTTGCATCTGGTCTTTTGACATCGTGCAAACTTATATGATGTTTGCCACATATACAAGATATTCTTCGCAAAGTACCTAACAACAGTGCGGGACTCTCACTTTATCTGTACGATTCTGGGCCGTCACCTTAGGAGACCATATGGACACATGGCACATATTTAATTTACCCTGGTTCGGGTCCTCGCAGGACGAGTAACAATGCTAGTCGTGCTTGTGTAAAATTATATGACAAATGGATTAGAATGATAGAGTACAAAGGGTGTTCGGCAAGTTAAGGGTGGGACCTAGACGGGATGTCTAGATTGAATATATTTAGCTAGGCTAATCCGGTGGATCTTTAGCTTCTGGAGAGATCTTGATATCCATTTAAGATGTCATTGCTCTTGTTGGAAAGACGTCTATTTATTGGGGTCTTGGTTGGTTTACTTGTGCACCACCGCCTTGATTTCCTTCTCCACCCCTCTTTTTAAAAATTGGCGATTTTTTTAAAACAACTACAAACATTTTCCAAATTTATGGAGAATTATTTAAATCCATGAATAAAAATTCACATATATGTTTTTAAATTCATGGAATTATTAATTTTATTAGTATTTATATTCACAAATATATTTTTTAAAAATAACATTTTGTTAAAATACATAAATAATTATTTAAAATCCACATTTTTTTCAAATTTAATTTGTCACAACCAGTTTGTTTTGGAGCAGGGTCAATCGTTTCTGTAATTGGTTTTTTTATATTAAGCAAACAGAACAACAAGCAATTTTTTCTGGTGGACAAGCCTCAATGGCCTGGGCCATCTGCACGAGTTGGCAACTACCCGTTGCTTATAGCGACAAACAGGAACTCCGTTTCATACATTCGTATGTCTAAACACTGAGCCAACACCTTCTTATCTTGGCAACAAAGCTAAGTTTATAACCATAATGCTTACACGTACATATAGGGAATCATAGGGTGTACCAGCCACAGGTGGCATCCCACGTCTAATAAAGTAGCAAACTTAGCGAGGTTGCGAGTTTTGAAATATGTGACAGATCACCATTAGCATGAATGGCGGGCTATATCAAAAACAATGAACAAAAAAAAAAGTGTCACATCCGCAAAGATGCACTGGGCCTTGATGATGGCTCCATGCTTCCCCCACCTGTCCTGCATTTGCAGCCGCCCGCAGCATGAACTTCCCGTTCGTTCCTTCCTTCTCGCTATAGCATGACGACTACATCTCGCTTTCAGCGAGTTCTATTGTACGCTCGTTCAAAGAATTTATGCGTCGAGTTTTAACTGGGTCGGCCCAGTTCTTCTCCTCCCCGTCTCGCTCGTTAGGGCGGTTGGCTACTGATGGTTCGGTCCATATCTTTTTTTGATTTCTTTTGTTTTTCTTTGTTTCTTCACGGCTATACTTTGCTTTTTTTATTTTCTTTCTATCAACTGTTTTCTTCTTTCTTTCTCAGTTTTAACTGAGATTTTTTCTTCATTTTTGTATGATTTATTTTTTTCTTTCTCTTTTTTTCTGGATTTTTTTTAAAAAAAATTGTATTTACTTGGGTATTTATTTCTTCTATTTCCTTATTTGTTTTTCCTTTTCGGTTTCCACTGTTTTCAATATTTTGCATTGGTGTTCTTCAGTTTCCTTTTTGTTTTTGGTTTTATTTGTTTCTTATTTGCTTTTGTTGGTTTAACTTTTTTCTCTGTCCCTTTGTCGGTTTTCGTCGATTACTTTCGTTCAACACATGTCTATTATTTTTAGTACACAATGTACTTTTTTGACATAATTTACAAATAAACTATGTAAATTTTATTAAATAAAGTTCTGAACACTTTTTATGAATACATAGTAACCATTTTTTAAATACATGGTGAACATTTTTTTCAATGGCAATAAATATTCCTTCACGCACAATGTACTTTTTTCGTTTACATAAGAACAATTTAATATACATATTTAATATTTGTAAATACAGAATTACCATTTTTAGTATATTTTTTATGTCTACTTTTTTAATGTATGTTGCAAATTTCTCGTATACATCAGTAATTGTTATACACGTTCACAATTTTGTTTTTCCAATGATAGATTAATATTTTTAATACATGATCAACTTTTTTTATGTGCATTGTGTATTTTTTGTATACATTTTCTGTATACGTTAGAAACATTTTTCAAATGCTTGATTGACATTTTTTTATATTTATGTAAAGTGTGTGTGTGTGCGTGCGTGCGTGCGTGCGTGCGTGCGTGCTTGCGTGTTTCAAATGCTTAATTAACATTTTCAACTATTCAATATTTGGAAGTATAAACAAAAGTCAAAAAAGTCAAAAACAAAACAAAAAATATAAAAACCTAGGCGTGAGAGTTATATCTACCATTGTTTCTCGGCCGATCCGTTTCATACGGGTTTTATATTTGGTCGCTGGCTTTCTTGTCACTCGATTGAGTTGTTAGTTAGTTTGGTCCGGTTTACTTTTGTTTTTTCTCTTTTCTTTTTCTTTCTTATTTCCACACTTTTTTTTCTCATGGTTTTCTTTGTTTTTCTGTTTTCTTTTTCTTTTTCTGTTTTGTTTGTTTTTCATATGATTTCTTCGCTCTTTTCGCAATTTTCAGAGTTTTTTCTTTTCTTTCTATTTTCTCAGGTTTTCTTAGGTTTTCTTTGTTTCTTTCTACGTTTTCAATGAGTTTTTCGTTCCTATTTTCTTTGTTCCTTTCTTGGTTTCTTCTCTTTCTTGGTTTTCATTGTTTTCATTCTTTCGCACTATTTTTATTGGTATTCATTGTTTTTCCTCTTTCGTTTAGAATAGGAATATTTTTATACACTGTTTTACATTTTTGTCAAACACATGAAACATTGTTGTGTGCATCTAAAACAGTTTTAATTTAGAATAGGAGTATTTTTCGTTTAGAATAGGAGTATTTTTTCAAATAGTTGATTAAAAAAAAATTAACATATATTTGAATGTCAACTACTCCAAATGATTCTAAAATAGGAGTATTTACTTACACGTTCGATATTTTTCATATACATCACAAATATTTTCTATGTACACATTTAACATTTTCCAAATACCTGATCAACACTTTCTAGATCTTACATGTTTTTAAGTCTACCTTTTTCCATGCACATTGTACATTTTTTGTATACATCAGGATAATTTTTTATATATACGTTTAACATTTTCCAAGTAGATTAAAAATTAAACATATAATTTTTTTATGTCTACTTTTTTCGTAAACATATATATCTTGTGTATACAGCAGGAATATTTTTTAGATACACCTTTAAATAATTTCAAATGCATGATTTACAATTTTTAAAACGCATATTTTCAATGACTACCTTTTTCCGTACACCTTGTATATTGTTTCAATACATCTGGAACATTTTTTATATACACATTTGACATTTTCCAGCTACAGGATTAACATTTTTGAAAAATTGAATTTTTTTATGTCTACTTTTCATATAAACATTGTAATTTTTTTGACCGGAAAATATTGTACGTTTTTGTATATATGAAGAACATTTTTCATAAACACATTTAAGATTTTTCAAATAAATGATTAATATTTTGCTCATATATAAGTTTTGATTTCTATTGTTTCATAGATATTGACACATTGTACAATTTTCGTATACATTAGAAACATTTATACATACACATTTAACATTACTCAAATATGCGACTAACATTGTTCAATTTTGTATCCAAGGTGATTTTTATAATAGTATATTCAGAATATTTTGTAATACAAGCAATACTGAAAATAATAAAGAAATAAACGAGTGCAAAAATGTGAAAAAGAAACGGAAGAAAAAATTGTTGAAAGTCTGTGGTCCGCACGCTCGTACAGGCTCACACTAAGTGAGGTATCAGGCTAATCCGTATGCGGCGCAGGCCCCTGGCCGAAACAGACTCTCCCATTTAGCACTACTAGTTAAATGCCCGTGCATTACCACAGAACTACATGTACTTTTTCCTTTGTCCAAGTGCACCGAGGCACTTCTCCTTTCTGTGGTTATGATGAATCCTTCGTCATATCCACGCGCTCCAATCACGCACTAGCCCCTTCCCCCTTACAAACTACCAACCCTTGTTGTTTCTTAGTTACATCCTATGGTTGATGCCCTTTCATCATGCGGACCTCTCTCCAACATCATCTCGTACTATCATCGTCATTGTCTTCTATAGAAGGTTGGGGTTGTGCAATCTCCACATGTACGCAGCGGCGAAGCCAGCCTCAATTACCTGTGGGGTCATTGCTAAATTTTAGAAAAACTTTCTTCACACTGAACAGTAAATATACCATATTTTAGGTTGTTTTATTCAAAAGCTGTGGGGTCAGCTAACCCACAGCCAACACGTAGAATCACCTCTGCATGTACGAGGTCAACACCAGATGCCATGACAGAACTACAAACGCTTGCCCATAAAGAGTAGGGGTAGGGCTAGCTATATATATGTGTGTTGCTATACGGATCAGCAATTTGAATTTTCTTGACATGTGAAATAATTTCCTTTGCACCCCAAGCCACACCCTTTGTTTCATCATGGCACTCCACTAATCTTAACAGTGAAATAAAAGAAAATCATAGACCTCACATGCCCTTCTCAACTACTAAATTAACGTAAGACTTTTTTTAACACTGTCATAGTGTCAAAAAAAACTCTCATATTAAGTTACAAAGGTAGTACCTAGTTTCTTCAAAAATAGTCATGTTCATCACTGTTAATGAAGCGCCATGCTCGTCAATGCTAATGAAGTCTGACCACGGTGATGGCGACATTCCCCTCCCCACAATAATACAAGGCGTGATCTATTTCCTCCCTTTCGCTTGCCCTCGGCTTCGCCATCGCTTTGTAAAAAATAGAACACTCAAAGAAAAATATATAATATAATTACTCCCTCCAATCCTTAAAGTCTTACGCCTCCTTTGGTGTTGGGGATATTCCCCATGATTATGACCCGGCCCATGTTACGACCCGGCAAGTTACTATGGGTCATTCCCTGGCCTAAGTCACGATGGTGCAACGCAAGAGACATCAAGCCCAGGACAAGACCCGCCTACAGGGCGGCTCAAGGAGAAGCCTGGAGGCCAGGTCGTAGAGAAGGCCCAAAGGAAGAGTTTCCTAATTTAAAGAGACAAGATGAGTAAGAGTTAGGTTATGGTACGGGTTGGCAAGGACGACCCGGACTCAATTGTAACCCTAGGGGCTTAACCTCTTATACAAAGGGAAGCCCCTGGGACGAAAAATACTAAGTTGCAATCTCTCGAGGGCCAGGTTAGCGAATTCATAGCCTTGTAATCGAGATCATCATCAATATCAATCAAGAAGGAAGTAGGTCTTTACCTCCACCATGAGGGGCCGAACCTGGGTAAACTGGTGTCCTTCGTTTCCGATCAACCCCGTTCAAACGACCACCTAGTTGCGATGGCTCCTAGACTTAGTCCTCTCACGAGGACATCTGTCGTGACAAAACCACGACATTTGGTTTGAAGGAATTTTGTAGAAATTTCATAGGATAGGATTTCTACAGAAAACATTTCTTTAGAGCTCTTTGATTTGTAGGAATAGAATCATTTTTCCTTTTTCTATGGCGGAACTCTTCATACCTTCACATTTCATAGGAAAATAAACATTAGCCTAGACTCAGTGAAAAATTTTCTATGATGTGAATCAAAGGACATCTCCTTTCCTATTACTACTAATAGGATTTGAGATGCATGTCATTTCATTTCCTATGGTTTCCTATTCCTATGATTTTGCTACCCTATGAACCAAAGGAGGCCATAGATTTGTCTTAGATACGTATGATATAGATACATCTGTATCTAGACAAATCTAAAAAAAGTAATATGGATAGGAAGGATTACATAGTTTTCCCTAGCTAGCATACACAATCATAGTGAGCCAACTCCAGTGGCCGGTGTAACCGCATCATCAGTTTTTGGTCCCTCTAGAGATTAAAAAAATATACTTAGAACCAGTATCATGAATCTTGTTTGCTATGAATTGAAGTTAGCATACGTTTGGCTTGTGAAAAGCAATCATATTACACGTTTTACGCTGCAACCATTCTTCAAACAAGATTTGCAGAGTATAAGTTTGCCATTACAAACGAAACATAATAATCAAAAAATATAACATGGCCAATTTGCAGGTCTGCAATCAAGATTCGAATCATTACAATTATGCTAGCTACACAAACTTTGGTGTACGTGAAATCATTTCACAAGGAGAAATACACCAAGCTAAGGGATTATATCACCAATTTGTTTTGTTCATATATTCATGGATGGAAATGTCTTTGTTACTAGTTAACTATGCAGAACCCAGCCTATACTATTTTCCAAGGAATATTACTTTTCTTCTAAGGCACTTATTTGCTTCACACAACATATGTTCTTGCAAAATTATTTAGTGTATTGTTGGGAACAGTGAGAAATTTATTAATACAAATTATGATCAAATTTATATTTTGTTAAGAGCATACCTTTCTTTGGAGATCAGCGAGATGATCATGCATATGCTATGTCTGAAAGACTAAATTTGATCCACATTTTTCTTGTGCTGCGACATATGCTAGCTAGCATAACCTGGAAAAATATATCCAGGCGGACGGAGGAATTGTTTTCTAGTTCATAGGACATATATATGACGTATTGCACTACGAAATTAAAACTATTAATGTATCATATTTTATTCCTAGAATAATGATGCCGAATCAAAGGGCCCAAGTTGAAAACTGCATATAATTTAGTAAATATGGATTGTCCAAAGCAGCTCACTAATCTGAGATGAGTTTTGTCGTTCGAAAACGAAAAAGGAGAAGTTTGAAGCAGAGGTTAGGGTTCCCCAACCTCAGTCGAACTGCGTTTTTGTTGGACTGCCAACGCGCGTTTCCCCCTCTCTCATCCCCATCCACCTAATGAATTGGTCCGGTCGGGGCTGCCCAGAAGAGCATGCCGGGTCGGTTATTTTAGAGGAAGCTTCTGACCCAATTCTTTTCTCCAAGGAAGGGCATAGGAGGCAAGGAAGCAGCGTGGAAGAAAGAAGAGAAGACAAAGTGGATCAGAGCTAAGAGAAAAATTAGAGAGACTTGAGGAAAAAATAAAGGAAAGTGAGAGAGGATTGGGGTGAGGGCGCAAACCAGCTCGAGTTCAAACATATCCTACCACACCTAACCCCTCTTTCTATAGCTCCCCCCATCCACAAGCTACTGGGTTAGTCAAAGATCATTCAAGTTAATGTTTTTTTGACAACTTAATGTTGCAAGTCCATTTGATAATTCGGCCAATTAGGATAAAAATGAAACAGAGGGCTGCTTAGTGCAGAATATAGTGAAAGAGTGAAGATACCTTCGTCAGTACCTTAAGTTGAGCCTTGCTAGAATAGAGACTTGAGAAATAAAATGAAAATGTTAGCTTAAAATAGAACAAAGTGAATGCTACAAGCTGAAAAATAAATGATACTATTACATAATGTAGAGGCCTTGGTAACTACCTTTAATGAACACGGAATACTGACATACTCTTAAGTGTGTAACACAAAGAACACTGAAAAAACAAGACTAACAAAACTCATTTGATTTGAAACCTCATTTGGTTTGCACTACCGAAGAAACAAACCAAAATGACTAAAGATATAGGTGGGTGAGGTTTAGGGGTGGCGAGCTAGCAACAAAAGGCTCATCTCGTTTGTTATGTGAAAAGATCCTTGAAGAAACACAAGGAGCTCAAGAGTGTCCAGAAAAGACCAAATAATTCCTAAAAATAGACTGAATACTGATTACTAAACATAGTTGATATAATCATTCAAAATCATAACTGACAACAGGGCCATTACGGTGGGGTTCACAACTTTTAGCTAGGGAAACACATGAGAGAAATAAAATAACACCCAGAAAACAGGACCATTGGAACATTCTAGAGTTCATGAAGGACAAAGATCATCTCAAGCAGTCATGCTCATTGTTGGCATTGGTCTTGAATGTTACTAACATGTCCATGCCAACCTCGAGTCCTACTATCGTAAGAAACTTCTCCATCCATGCTTCAAGAAAATCCAAACATCGGGTGTAGTGTTCTACTCGGTCCTGGTCGAGCTCTTATAGACCAATCTTAAATGAGTGAATCAAGTACAGGACAAAAATAGGTGAAACAACTAGAAGACTGATGCTGAGGTACTGATCAATTAAATTAAACAAGATCGAAATCATAAAAACTCAAGACTTGTGACATAGCATGAATGAACCAAATAGACAAAATGGTACATGACTGAAAATGATTGAAAAATATCAAAACTACATACAAGACTGACAGAGTACATTTAAAATACAGAAACTCCTTTTATGGTATAAAATAATGACTAGAAATTAAAGAGGAAATGAAACACTAAAGAAAAAACTGAAATTGAAAACTAATAACTAATAAAGAAAGAGAACATAAGAAATAGATATGTAGTGATTGCATGATAAGAGAAATAACAATAACAAAATACTAAAATAAAAGGGTGAGTTAAGGTCCCTTTTCTGAAGGAAATGAAGAAAAGACCCAACACTGATTTCAACATAAAAAGAACATGAAAACCGAGAAGACAAAAATACGGAATAAATAGTTCAACTGAACAATGAGGAAAGATGGGAAACTGAGAAAGACAGAACATGAGAGTATGAACATAATTACCTCATGTATCGACTTACTAAGAAAATACCCAAAACTCATAACTCTGTAAGCTAAAATGAGAGTATGAAACACATTACACCTACGTTTGGCATATCCTTACCAGAAAAATCTAATCAAAACAACCTGCGAATGAATCATTGCAATTTCAGACACTACGGTTTCCTAAGATTCTAAATCCCACGAATTAAATACTGAACCCTTCTCTCTGAATGCTTGAATACCGAAACAAATCCACCTACAAATCCACTGCCTCATCCCTGAGGCCAACAAACCAAAACATCCGACACAAATTAGCATTGAATCCACACAAAAAATCCAGTCTCATCATCTCATGCTGCTGAAACACCACCACTTCCACACATAAAGCAACAAGTCTCAAACTGGAAGTATAGCTCGTTTCCCATCATCGATCGAAAGTTCTAGTGCGTAAACACCAAAAAAAAATCATATACGGGTCTCGCAGGGACTGAACCGAATAACACAGGAAAAAATCTGCATGTAAAAGTCGATGAGATGAATCATATATGGGCGCACTAAAGCAAAGCTAAGCAGGGATTCAATGGAAGGCCTGATCATCGGGGAGGTCGAGAGGAGGGGTGAAGATGCGACCTCCCCCACTGGCAATGTTGTGCGGACGACGAAAAAATTGAAGAAAGGAAGAAGCGGGGAGTGGCTTACCTGTCTCGCTGGCTGCAACCTCCCGTGCTGCTTCCGCTTGGGCACTTGTGATGGGGTCTCCCTGCTAACCTTGCCGCCATGCACGTCCCCTCCATTGCCCCCTACCACCTGATCATCCCACTCATGGATTGTGGCTGATGGACATGAGAAATGAGCCCCAGCATGCCGAGATTTACGCTTGACGTCCACAATATTTGAATGAGCACCAAATCAAACTCGCTCGGCTAAAAAAATTCAGATCTGAAGATTTATAACAAGGATGTGGGTAACACCACAAATCAAGCTTTTTTTAGAGAAAACACCACAAATCAAGCTAAGGAGGAGGAGGCTCCTAGGCAGCCATCGTAAAAGAATCGAGCGGGGAGGAGGAAGAGAGAGGCCATACTTGTGCGAGACAATGGTGTTGGACTAGTTCTTCGCTCCATGGTATGGCCCCCAACTACCTGATGCACCCATGCCCTGGATGCACCCCTCACATGGTGGTTCCTGGCTGGCCGAGGAAGGGTACCATCTCCACAAGGAGCCGGAGGTGCCAACGGTTCCTCGTTTCATTTTCTCTGGCCGACGGCACACAGATGGATGCGTAGAGCAGATGCATGATGGATCCATGGACCGGAGCGGTGGTAGGAGTAGACCCGGGCATGGGCAGCCCGGCCCGGACGGCCCAAAAATCCCGGGCCGGGCCGGGCCTGATTGTGCCATTGGGCCGGGCTCGGGCCTAGAAAGTGATCCCGATGGGCAGACCGGGTCGGGCTCGGGCTTGCAAAAAAATAATTTTTAGTCGTGGTCGGGCCAGCCCAACCGGGCTTTGTCGGGCTTTTCCGGGCTCAGGCCCGATTTATTAGGCCTGGCGGTCGGGTCGGGCCAGGCTCGGGCCTGAGTTTTTTAGTTTGGGCTTTCTCAAGCCCGGCCCGAAACCCGGTCCGGTCCGGGGTATGCCCAGGTTTAGTAGGGAGGGGAGGTGGAGAGGAAAGGCTCTGGGGTGGTCACGGTGGAGGGGGGATGCCGGGGGTGCTAGGGGTCTGGAGAGATCGGGAGATGGGAGATGAGACTCGGAGGTCATGGGAGAAATGGATGTCGTGAGATTTTTTTCGTCTCCTGCTTTTTCGGGACCAATGAGGGGAGAGAAGGACGTCGAACAATCACGACGACGACAGATTCCCTTTCAATAGTACAGATAGCGGTGGTCTCGTCTTCTTGCATTGTTTTCCTCTGTTCGGTTTTTCTTTCTATTTTATTTCTGTCCGTTTATAGGACAATTTTACGCATTTTTTTTGTTTATTCTTTTTTGCTTCTTTTCCCATTTTCGTTTTAATTTATATGATTTTTATTTTTCAAATTCATTTCTTTTTAAAATGAAGTTTTTCCAAATTCCTTAACATTTTTCAAATTCTTTACTTTTTTCTAATTCGATATTTATTTTTTAATTCGTGATTTTTTTCGAATTCGTGAACTTTTTTCAAATTCCAAAACATTTTAAATGCACAAACTTTTTAGAATTCACCAGGTTTTCTAGTTTGTGAATGTTTTTCTTATTCATGGACATTGTCTTTCAAATTCGTGATTTTTTTTAATCAACAATTTTTTTTTCAAATGCATGAATATATCAAATCCATGATCTTTGTCAAATGTATGATTTGTTTTCAAAATCCACAAAAAAATATCAAATTCATGAACTTTTTCGAAATTCAAAAAAAAATCATATTCATATTTTTTCAGATTCATGAACATTTCATTAAATCGCAAACTTAAATATTATATATTTTTATTAAATTCTTCAAGTCTAAAACAGCATGGAGCTGGAAAATATATAGAGAGAACTGGCCTACCTAGTGACACATGAACTATGTAGTGGACCAAGGCCCAGAATGACCGCCAATATGCTCCAGAAAACTTCCTCTGTCTCCATGAAAAGGAGGGATGGATCCCTGTTCTCCAGGGAGATATATTGCTGCGCTAGCTGCCTAGCCAATACGCCTAAGTTCCTTCGTGGTAAGAACTAGGGGCGTTTCCTACTTGAGGCTACTCAAGCCGTTTTCTTCGAGATATTTTCCTTTATTTTTGTTTCTTTGTTTCTTTTTTAACTCCGTTTTTCTTTCATTTATTTTTGCATTTTGTTTCAACATTTTTTATTTCGTTTTTTGTTTTCGGTTTTCATGTTCTTTTGGTTATTATTCTATTTTAAGTATATGTCAACAACATTTTTCTAATGCATGTCTAACATTTTTTTAAATAAATCATACATTTTGTAATACATGGTCAACATTTTTTCTATACAAAGTTTTAACATTTTTCAAGTACAATATTAATACATGGTCGACATTTGTTCTATACATTTTTTATATTTTTTAGTACATGGTCAACATTTTTTATATATTTTTAACAGTTTTTTAAATGCTTGATTAATAGTTTTCAAATAAAAAGATTAAAATGTTTTGAATATATGGTCAACATTTTTTCTATACATATTTAACATTTTCCAAACACTTGATTAAAAAAAATCGAACACTTGTTCAAAAAAATTTCAAATGCTTGACTAACATGTTTATATACATGATTAATTTTTTTCATCACTTACTTAATTCATGGTCAACATTTTTTCTATACACATTTAACATTTCCTAAATGCTTGATTAACATTTTTCAAATACTTGTTCAACATTTTTTTTTCAAAATGCTTGATTAACATTTTTATTCACATGATAAAAAAATAACATAATCTTTTTAGTAAGTGATCAATTTTTTTTGTATACCCCGTGAGCATTCGTCCGAACGCTTGGTCTATATTTTTCAAATACTTGTTCAATTTTTCAAATACTTGTTCAACATTTTTTAATACTTATTAAACATTTTTCAGATACATGTTTAATGTTTTTCAAATACTCGTTCAACATTTTTTAAATACTTGTTCAATATTTTTAAATGTATTTTGTAGATTATTTTTTGTAATATATATATTTAGAAGATTTTAAACTATAAACGTGAATACAAAAATAAAGCAAAAACTAAAACAGAAAACAGA
>CBMN010213303.1:0-10615 GCA_000582825.1 Hordeum pubiflorum | reverse complement strand
CACCAGCCCCTGGTGGGTTGGGCGCCTCTCCCTCCTTGGCCCATGCGCCTTAGGGTTGGTGGGAACCTAGAGGGGGTGCCCCCCTTGGCTTGGGGGGGCAAGTCACCCCCTAGGAATAGAGGAGGGGTTGAGGGCCGGCACCCCTCCCCCTGCCCCTATAAATAGAGGAGGGGTGGGAGGGCTGCCACACTCCAATTCCCCCCTCCCTTGGTGCAGCCCTTCTCCCGTCTCTCCCTCGTCGTCGTCCCGATGGTGCTTGACGAAGCCCGGCCGGCGCTGCACCACCACCATCACAACCACGCCGTCGTGCTGGTTGAGATATCATTTACTTCTCCCCCTTCGCTAGCTGGATCAGGGATGTGGAGACTTCATCGAGCCACACGTGTGCTGAACTCGAAGGTGTCGTCCGTTCGGTGCTAGATCGGATTGGATCGTGATTGGGTCGCGAAGAGTACGACTACATCAACCGTGTTACATACGCTTCCGCTTAACGGTCTACAAGGGTTCATAGACACACTCTCCCCTCTCGTTGCTATACATCCCCATAGATAGATCTTGGGTGTTCGTAGGATTCTTTTTTTGTTTTTCCATGCTTCGTCCTCAATAAATCTAACCGGCACGAATACACCATATAGAAAGTCATGGCATCTCTCATCATGCTTGTATGTTGGACATTTTGAAATGAAAATAATGCCCGAGTCGTCCAACACAAGAGTGCGCCATCGCCTATTCTCCTAAACAACATTTTGGAAGAGGCAAAGCTATGGGTTGCACGGGTGCAAAGAAGCTAGGGAAAATATTTTTTCATGAGTAATTGCCATGCAGTGTTGTAAGAGTCGATTGCAAAACTATATTCGCCTCTTAATTAATATATGAGGCAAATCTTTTGCATCCGTTTATTGTTTTGGCTAAACCATTTCAGAGTCGAAATTGACCGGAATTGAGGAGTATAGAGGTACCAATTTAAGATATTGAGATGTTAGGGTACAATTCCGACAAGCATACAAAATCGATATTTAAACAAGATTTTCACTTTGCTCAAAAGACATGTAAATTTCTACCACAAGTATTTCCGGACAGAGAGAGAAAGAGAGAGAGAGAGGGAGAGAGAGAGAGTAGAAAGGATAGTGGTAGGAGGGAATCATTTCCCTCTTTTAGAGCATCTACAGCCGAACTTGGCAAATCCGACCCCTCAAACACCCGCGGACGCGTTCGGGCGCGTCCGCGGACAGTGATCGATCAAGCCTCAAATAATGCATTCTACAACCGGATACCTCAAATTCTCCATACTATTACATGCAACGTAAAACGATATTTAAGCGGAGCTCGTCCGCCTCCATTGTGCCCATGTCTGGCGGTCGGCTACACTCCCAGAGTGTTGGTCCGGTCAGCGGCGAGGTAGAGTAGGACACGGGACACTAGTCAGCTCACGGGAGTCAAGCTCCCGTTGTCTCCCATGCCCTACTCTTCCTCGTCGGAGGCTACAACCCGAACGGTGCTAGTGGACGTGAGATCGATGGCGGATCCCTCCTGGGAGGAGCCGATGTCCACCACGACGCCATTGCAGGCCCACACTGGTTCACCATACTGGCCGCCGGAGAGCGCGACTCTGCCTCACCAACGTCCACGGCCGCGAGGGCTTCTGTCGCTTCCGCTACCTCGCACGGAGGGCATGCCGTGCCATGTTTGCGTCCAAGGACGCCCATGATGCGCCCTCAAGCTACGCATGCCAACGGAGGGGCTGCGCGTCGGCCACCGCATTCGGACGTCAGACGGACCACACCGTCTCCTGTGAGGCAGCGACGACGGATCCATGCACCAGTTGTGTGGACGCAATGGATTCCCGGCGGAAGGAGTCTGAGGGCTGCCGTCGGGCGGCCAGCTCCCGGGAGCGGCAGAGCGCAAGCCAGACGACCATCTCCTCCTTAGGGCCGTGTGGGATGGGCTCGGGGTCGATGGATCTGGAGGTGAAGGACTTGGATCCACTGCCCGCCATGCCGGAGAAGGCCGAAGATCGTCAGAGGTGAGCTCGGGTGATGAAGGGGAGTGGAGGAAAGTGGAGTGAAGTGGCTAGGGTTTGGTCCGACGAGCGGATGGGAAGGAATATATGTGGGTCGGGTGGCCAGCGTGGGCCGGATCCGACATGGCGAACGCGCCCGAACGCCCCATATCCTTCCCATATTTGGGCTGGATATGAGAGGTGTCGGTTAGCTCGGATATTTGAGGCCCGTTTGAGACGTCCGTTTGGTCGAATTTTTGGGACCCGTTTGAGGCACTCGTCTTGATAGAATTCTTGTGACCGGTTAGTGACCGGATCGCCCGACTGTACTCTTACCCGCTTGGTCATGCATAGGGCTATAAGAAAAGCTGGAGGCTCGTGAGTCGCTCGAGATCGACTCTTTTAGCTTGACTCGAAAAAAAATGAGCTGAGTATGAGCACTTTATGTAGCTCGATAGAGAAACGAGCTGATCTTGAGCTAGCATTGGCTCGCTCGATTTTAGCTCGACAACTTGATATTATTTTCGACAAAGAAAATATATTAATATCGCGAAGAACAACTCGATATCATGTAAGTATATTAAATAATCTTCACATCTATTACGAAGAATTAGGATCATCCACTGCCCTATATGTTTTGAATGATTTTTTTCTTTATTTTACCTACTAGCAAACATGGCAATTAAGCCTGAAGAAAATTTAACCTCGATATAACACGCGGCCAATTGTATGTTCAATGTCTTGTTATTTTGACCAAAGGAGAGCAAACACATCTTCGTTGTCTTTTATCCACGACCTATTTTTATTAATTACTATTTTTAGTTGAGAAAAAATAAGTCGAATTTTATAGTGATTCTTTCTTTTATCACCTACTCCATCCGTTCCTTGATATAAGGTATATAGATTTTTTAGAAAAAATCCAAAATATAAGGTGTATTGCGTTGCACCACTTGTTTGGATATTTGTTTTAGGGATTTGATTACATTTCCTTATATCAGGCAAGCTCCTCTATTTTCGGTTGTCGATTAGTCAGGTGTAATCTCACCCAAAACTAGTGAAATTTTCCCTCCACGTGCGGTCTTTAATTTCCGTGCCAAAAACTATACACCCTATATTTAAAAACGAAGGGAATATCTTATTTTAAAATTTGCCTTAAATAATTTTTAAAATTATTTTATTTAACTCGAAACTCGATCAAGATTGACTCGAGATCGTTACAAGATGAGCCCGATCCATTTTCTACAGCTCGAGCTCGCTTAAATTTTAGTATGAGCTAAACTAAGCGAGGCCAACTCGCTCGAACGACTCTGTTTGCATCCCTAGTCACGCGTGACGCTTCTGCGCGCGGGGTGAAGAATCTGGTGCGCCTGCGTAATGATTCCCTTCTTTAGCTAAGCCAGCATCAGCCGTCCGTCCATATCCAAGGGTACCCGGACGCTCTATATAATCTCTCGTGTCTCCACCAGCCAAACCTGTCCGAGCTTGCACGCACGGACGCACTGCACCGACACCGATCCTCGTGCAAGCGACCTCCCAGGCCCGGTGGATGGGGATGGGCGCCGCCGCCGCCGCGCTCCTGCCGCCGGCGGAGCAGTGGTCGACGCTGGAGGACCAGCGGAGCGGCGAATGCCCGCTGCTTTCGTCGGCGTGGAGCCTGCCAGGGCCGCTGGGGGAGGGGACTGGGAATGCGAAGCAGGGGGCGCTCCGGCGCGCCGCGGCGCGGGCGTTGGGCGCGCTGGCCGAGGGGGCGGCGGAGGCGTCGACGCTGGCGCGGGCCGACCCGCGGAAGCCCGTGTTCGCGGCCAAGGTCGCGCTGGCCATCGCGCTCATGTCGCTGCTCGCCTTCGTCCGCGAGCCGCGCGACTTCGTCAGCCACTCCGTCTGGGCCCTCCTCACCGCCGTCGTCGTCTTCGAATTCAGCATCGGTACGCACGTTCCGATCCGGCCTCCCCCCCTGCCTCCGACTCGGTGCTTTGCAGCGATTCGATCCCAACTCTCTTCACTTTCGTCGACATTTCTGAGCCCCCTGCCAAGTTTCAACTTCTATTGTTATAAAGTGGACCCGTGGAGCATGGTGATGTTAACAGTATGTTCAGTGCAGTTCTGCAGCGCTGCCTGCTATGGGAAGTTGAAGTTGACCTGGTGGTAGATACTAGATCGATTAAGTTACAGGTGTTTCTATGGTTTGTACAGTATTGTGAACTTGCAGATTCTGTTTTTCTTTTTGAATAATCACCAGGGGGGAGTGGATCCCCACCTGTCTACTTGCAGATTCTGTTTTTTCAATGCTCAGATCCATATTAGAACTGGTTCTGGGCTTCTGGCCAACCACTCTGAGCCTGTTTCCTTTTTCTGTAAGGAAAAACCCATTAATTTAGTTATCTATGAGTGATGAAAAGTGGCACTAAATTTTATTCTACAGTTTTACTTGGGCCAGCGTTGATCTTGGACCAGCCGCAGAACTTTTATTATATGAAATGGTAGACACACCCATGATGAATAGTTAAATAAATGTATTTTTTTCCATTGCTTTTGATATAGCTTACCACTCATGTCAAGTGGTTAAATAAATGTATCTTTTTTTTTTCATTGCTTTTGATATAGCTTACCACTCATGCCAAGCGGTTAAATAAATGTATCTTTTTTTTTCATTGCTTTTGATATAGCTTACCACTCATGCCAAGTGGTTAAATAAATGTATCTTGTTGGGGAAGGAATTACTAAACAGAATTTACCAAATATTCCTAATGTTTTAACTGGCTACTGATCGAAGGCTGCCATTTCCTGGATGTTGCTTGCTGGTCTTTCATAGTATCACTGTGATGCAGTAATCAACCTTAATGGTAGCGTTCTTTTTGAAGTGTATATCGCTTGTCGCAAGCTTGCCCTTTAATGGGATATCTAGCTCCATATTTGAAGTTGTTATGAACGACCATATCGTTATTTATTTTTACCTAGTCACATGTTTTAAATTTATCACCATGATCGTTAGAAAGCACCACTGAACTCTCTTACTAAGATTCTAGTTCAGTGGCTGGAACCCTTTGCTGTAGTACCCATCGTAGAACTTACACAGATGCACGCTCGTGCGTTATGCAGTTCTTTACATGGACCGAAGATTTTATTTCTGACGTGCAGTTCTTAATTAGCAACTGGCGAAGGCTCTTTCTTTCTCCTGTAGTTTTGCTGGTCTGCATAATACCATTTCGATACGGAAAGTAAGTACGAAGATATTTACAATCTGTATTTGTCTTACCTGGCTCTCACTGATATGGAGCTTTTAATGCTAAATTTCATGGTGTGTACATTCAAAAACATTATTGCCCTTCATTAATTTGGTCCAGTGTTATGCAGGTGCAACACTTAGCAGAGGTTTCAATAGGGGATTAGGAACACTTACTGCAGGAGGGCTTGCTCTAGCAATTGCTGAATCGGCCAAAAACCTGGGGGAAATGGAAGAAGTGATTATTGTTGTGAGCACCTTCACTGTTGGTAAGCATCAAAAGCATGCTGTGTTCATTTCCTGGTGCATGTTATGCGAGTGTATCTAACTTGTTGTCTATTGGCTTTATGTTTTTGACTGCTAGGTTTTTGTACAACCTTGGCAAAGCAGCACCCAAAGATGAAGCCTTATGAATATGGATTTCGTGTATTCTTGCTAACATTCGGTTATGTCATGGTCTCTGGATACAGCACAGGGAAGTTCACTGATACAGCTGTAAACAGATTTGTATTCATTGCTCTTGGTGCTGTTGTTAGTCTGGGAATCAATATAGGCATTTACCCAATCTGGGCTGGAGAGGACTTGCACAATTTGGTTGCAAAGAATTTTGCTGGTGTTGCAAATTCCTTAGAAGGTATAAACCTTCTACCCCCTAAAAAAAATTCATGCTTAGAACCATCGTAGTTTATTTACAAGAAAACGCACAAGCCTTGCATCTCTCTAAGCATTGAGTGTAGAAAAAAATTATGTATAGGCCCAAAAGGACAAATCTCCCCTAAAAATTCAAAGAAACACTTTGAAGTGCTAGGCACTGACGGGAAAGCGCCTCCAGGCTAACTGCCCCTGCATTAGCTGACTGCCAGACCTCGGGCTTGATAGTGTCAAGAGTTTTGTGTTGTCAAAGATGGCAGCATTTTGCTACTTCCAGACCCACCACGCTGTGAGCATGACCACCAAGGAGGTGCCTTTTCACGGCGTTGGTGGGGTGGAAAGGCTGCCATGATGTCACCAGTCCACGAAATCATAGCATTTCTCATGTTGAATTGTTTAAATTTCCTCGAACAGGTAGAAAATATTAGTTGTATCATTGTGATGGCTGTAGAGTGTAGATTCTGATTCTTACGCCTTTATTGCCAATTTGGTTGTTCATTCTAGGCTGTGTTGATGAATATCTGAAATGCATGGAATATGAAAGGATTCCTTCAAGAATACTTCTATATCAAGCTTCTGATGATCCTCTATATAGTGGGTACAGGGCAGCTATTGAAGCATCAGCACAAGAGCAAACCTTGGTTTGATCTTGCTCTAAAGCTAACACTTCTATTTAGATTATCTCACCTTTTTATGCCAATGTTTAATCGGTTCTTTTGTATGTGCTTCTAGCTAGATGATGCTATATGGGAACCACCCCATGGCCCTTACAAAACGATGAGCTATCCTTGGAAGAGTTTCACTAAAGTTGGTGGAGCACTGAGGCATTGTTCCTTCGCAGCCATGGCACTGCATGGTTGCATTCTTTCAGAAATTCAGGTTTGCTTATATAGTTTCCTTGATGACCTGTTGAATCTGTGCATGTATTTCCTAAACAACTATATATATCTGGTTTTAGGCCCCGCCGGAAAGCAGAAAGGTCTTCAGTTCAGAAATTCATAAAGTGGGCAGAGAATGTGCTAAAGTGTTACGCGAGCTTGGGAATAACGTTAAGACAATGACGAAGTTGAGCTCCTCAGATATTCTATTTGAAGTCCACTTGGCAGCTGAAGAGTTGCAAAAAAAGATTGATGAGAGGTCATATCTTTTGGTGAATACTGAAGCATGGCACACTAACAAGCGAGCTGAAGGAATGAGAGATGCCATGAATGCAACCCTTGTCACGGGAAGAGAAAATAAGAATGAAGCGATGGAACCTACCATTGCTGATCAAACTTTGGCGTACCATTATAAGACCTTTGCTGCTAGTTCCTTCCGTAGCAGATATGATTCATCGTCAACCATAGACGGCTACAAGAAGCTACCACATTGGCCTGCTCGAACATCGTTCCATCCAAACCTGCCACTTGAAGACACGGAATCAAAAACATATCAAAGTGCAAGCGCCTTATCCTTGGCCACATTTTCCTCGCTTCTAATCGAGTTTGTTGCCCGACTACAGAATGTTGTTTACGCATTCGAAGAGCTGAGTGATAAGGCCAATTTCAAGGAGCCGGTGGAGGAGCCTGTTGCAGTTGGCAAGGGTGATGGTGGGTTTGTTGCTACAATGTGCAAACTTGTTGGACTCAGGAGCTGACGACCCTGCGATGTTCCTCCATCTGGAAACCTTGTCACTCACTTTTATCATCCAGTTCTGTTTAGTTATTGTGGACCACGATATGCAGCAAGACGATTGCTTGTTGTACTGCTAATCGTCGATTCATGTGTTTAAGCACCCTGTAATTAATTTGCACAACAGGGATGTTTCTTGCCATACTTGATGGAAAGGTTGGTGTGTTGTAGCATGCTCATTAGTCGTCATAGTGAGGATGCTGCGATCTTTTTAACTGATTTGAAGTAAAATGTCAGCAACTTAGAACAAGTAGTTTTGGTGTGATGTGGATGAAGCATCTAGCACTTGTACAAGTTAGTGGAGGTTAATAATAGTAAGTCCATGCCCATCTAGTCAGATCAATTTGCTATTGAAGAGTGACACTGTTGAATTAAGAGATCATTTTCCTTGCGCTACTATACATGAACAGGACCAAGGTAACAAACGCATGTACTCCGGGCCACCTTCAGGGTTGCTGTTTTTGCAACAGTGAAACTGTGGCAGCGTATCAACAGCGACATTTATCTTTGTTGTTGCATGTTCTCCGGAGAACATAGGAAGCAATCTATATTACAAGTTGGTTACTGGAATTCGATGTGGAACATAAATAGCTTTGCACGGAAGAATTTTTCAGATGCTGTTTAGCACAGGTTGGAGAAACGTTACGGCTATTCTGTCCTGGGAATTCGGGGCCCCGGGGCGAAACTATAATCCCAGGGCCCATAACATAAAAAACCGAAACAATGGCTTATTGAGGAAGTAGACAAAGGTTCGTGTGCCTATCAAGTTATTCTTATAAATGCATATCCATGTAAATTATGAGGCTTGTACTACAACTATAGGAGTATATTATATGATGAGGTCTCAAAAGGTTGGAACAACTTCAACTCGGTAAAGGGTTGGTGGCACTCCGTGATAAATCTCGATGACGGCGTTCGTAAGGGACTTGGTTCCCTTCTCATGCTTACAACGTTGGAGATTTGGTGTGAGGGAACTGCCCCGGTTTTCAGAAATTGTTATCCATATCGGGCACCGTGTTTGGTAAGATCAAAAGAGATGCTCTTTTGTGGGAAAAGGCAGGGGTCAAACGCTTAGGATCTTTGATGCCATGAGAATAGTTCATTGTAGAACCGTCCTTCTAGTCGAGTATCATTTGTAAAACTCTTCTTAATTAATGTGTTGAAGCGAAGATTTTTTTTCATCTTAAAAAAAGGTTTAGAGAGACATGTGACTCCATGAATGGTCCTGAGAAGTTTTGCATAAAAAATGCAGAGTAGTGATGCACATTTTTCAGTTCCCGGAACATGTTACTCCAAATAGAAATTAAGATAGAAGAGCCAATCCATATGAGCGAGAAGAAAAATATTTCATTCACTTCTTCGAAAATTAAATCAACAGTGCCATGATACTGCAAATTTGCTTTTACCTAGTTGTGCATATAAGTAAATCAAGAGTTAATTACCTCATTTGTGCAGTCATTGCTCTGTTCATCGTCCAGAGCCTTGACTAGTGGGAGAGATCATCATCGAGAGCCTTGCTCTTCGATCATCTTGATCTGTTCGACATCTAGACCATAATTATATCACAACTAAACCGCATAAACTGAAGGGTGCTGACCTACCTGAAACACTCACGCCTCCATAGACGAACGCAGCACTGGTCCGCCGCCGAACTCCGCGGCGCAGCCGCATCCCTTGCGATCCGGGCTTCCTTATTCATCTGTCCTGGTTTGGTCACGAGGCGAAAGGCGGCGTGATGCGTGCATGATGCGTCGCTCAAGTTCCTCCCTTTTTGTTCTAAAAAAAAAGTTCCTCCCCTTTTTTACGATGCGTGCGTTACGGGATGATCGCTCCAGTTGCTACTACTTGGGCCGTCCAATAAACTTTGTTAGTCTGCTAAAACAATGCAGGCCTAGTTAATGCAGAGATACACATACGGGCCCCCCTCCACTTTGGGCCGGCCAACTTCCATGAGGTGATTTTTGCAAAAATTGAAGGGTGGGTCATTCGGGTTCATCCTGTACCTACATTCTGCATCCACCATTTTAGCTGTGCAGGGAGTACAGCACCAGATCCTTCCTCCCCACGAGCCCTCTGCATTTCCTTTTGGTTTTTAGTAAAAAAAATTCGGCCCCCACGCTTGTAAAGCTCCGACCTCCTGGCGTTTTCTTCTACTTACAATGATGTGCAATTAGGTGCGCGTTCGAGAGAAAAACATGCATCGATATATTGAGTAATGCTCAGGATGGCATTGACGTACATACGTTAAGAAATGAACTAATCGAGCATGGATTCCTCGACCGGCTACACACACTTTTGCCAGCAGATCTACAGATACAAGAGACTTCACCCCTAAAAGTATAACAAGCTTATTCTACGATGTCTTCCATTCCTAATACACTTTTCATACTTTTGTGGATTTCCCATCTCTTCTCTCTCGTGTTCATCGTTCTCTTCCATCATGCTGTCTTGTTCCGATAGCTAAGAGGACTGGGAATTGTTGGATGTACCTAGGAACAAATTTGTCTGCTCACATATATAAAGCGTAAGGGGTAAAGGATGGTTGGGCGAAGTTGTTGTTCACTGATATTTCACGCCAGGCTGGAATAATAAATCGCGTACTGAAGATTCTGGTGCTTGTTTGATCCCATCACATGTGCATACAATGTGGCGTCGAAAATGTTTCCTACCTTTCACCCAAAAATCGGGGCAGCTTGCCAAATTTACGTACATGCACGAGTCAGAACGAGCTCTTGTACTCGAGTATTTTTTTCGAAAAGGAGGTTGAAACCCCTGGCCTCTCCCTCGATAGATGCATACATGTATATTTATTAAATTATTTAACAAAGATCTGACTATAACCTACATTAAACAACCCAAAGCCACCACATACACCTACAAACTTGATAATGGGAGCCCTCACATCCACCATCTAGAACCGGATCATCGTCGATCAGTGGCGAAGCTAGACGAAGATGGCAGGGGGGCTAAACAGAAAACATGAACGTTTTTTTTTGGGGGGTGGGGGGGGGCTAATCACTACACTTTCTTGTATTTAAGACCCTAAAATATTATTTTCTTCAGTGATTATC
>CBMN010213294.1:0-10847 GCA_000582825.1 Hordeum pubiflorum | reverse complement strand
GCGCCACTAATAGCCTTTTTTCTAGTAGTGAGGAGGGAGAACAACACCGAAGGCGCCGTCATCATCCGATCCGGGAGACCCAGATCTAGGGTTTCCCCTGGAGCATCCTGAGCGTGATGACGCAAACTGCAACGACAATGCCTCAACAAGGAAACGACATCGGAGACGCCGCCATCGTCTGCCATGACCGAAGTCGGCGCGATTTTCATCGGTAGTTGCGCCACCAGGCCAAGCGCCGCCGGCATCGCTGGTCCCTTCAACCTGAGCAAACTCCAAAAACGATGCCCTCAAGAGGGACTACGACACAAAAGCACCACCATCGCTCGATCCCAATGAGATCTAGGGTTTCCCCCGGAGTTGCCCGCGGTGTCAAGGACCCCGACCAGGGTTGAATCCCGGCGTCATCAGAAGAACCCGTCAAGATCCGCCCAGTTGCCGACGTGCCGCACCCGCCACCGCGCCGTCCGCCACCCGATGACCATGGCCGGTAGCCACCAGCCATGGCCAGATTTGGCCGAGGCCAGCGACCCCATCCAGCGATCCCGTGCCGCCGCAGCCCTCGTTGCCATCCGCCAAGGAGGCGACCAGATCCACCATAGCCCGTGTCGCCTGCCGCCGCCGGGATCCAGATCCAGCCGTCGCCCGATCTGAAGACCCGACCGCTGCTGGCACGCCCCACCAGGGAACACGCAGCCGCCACGAAGCCGTCCCGTCGCCGAGCCCCACGCCCAGCCCGGCGCCCCTGCTGGCCAGCAGCAACCCGTGCCGCCGCCACAAAGCGAGGAGGGCAGAAGAGCCCCGTCGCCGGCCACACCAGTCGGGCTTTGCCCGGCGGCGCGCCCAGGCGGCGGCGAGGGGGGGGGAGGGAGGAGGCCGGGGGAGGTGCCCGTACGGCCGCCGCGCGGGGGCGACGCGGACGAGCAGGAGCGTGGGTGCGAGTCGACCGGGTTAACAGTTGTACCAAGGAGTTGGGAGGGAGGTTCCCCACCTGATCCTACCACCTCTTTGTCCATCATCCTTTTGTCAAAATAGGCTTCCGGCCTGCTTTATAGATTATAGATAAAGCAAATATCCATACAACCAAGTGCCAAGAGTCAAAGCAAATAAGACGACTAGGGAAACAACAGAATCACACCCAAAACACCATAAGAGAAGTAGAAAAAAGTTATCAAGTGACAGTCGCGAAGGCAGCCCTATGAAGAGGATAAGTGGCGTGCAGTAGATAGAAGTGCATCGATCCATCATGAGTCCAAGCCGGAGGCAGTCACATTACCTAGAAAGTGGGTGCCAGTGTTGCGTGTTGCGAAGGCCTCTGCGTCGTCCATTGTTCCTCATCCCACCCTACATTGATTTTTCTGGTTTTCCATCCCCTTCCGGATTTCATCAAACAAATCACTGATAATCCAAAAAAAAGATCAATATATTGTATTGCAATAAATTCACGGTCCTTAGAAAGCTGTTTCTTATATTAAACCTGGAACCGGCTAGACATCTTTCGCAACCCAATAAAAAATAATAAATTCACGGCCCGCAAGCATATAAATATCAGTCAAGTTCTTATCTTTGATAACTCAATAGAACAGATCAATCACGGGACACCTGTTTTGTTAGTTTAAGAAGTGAAAGAAAGCTTTATAACAAAAACATAATCTTATTTTCTCTATTTATTTTGCATCAAGATTTTTCTTGTATGATCCTCTTATTATGATACAAAATTAACCCCCTTGGCAAAGCAGGAAAAGGAAGACTACTTTTTTAAAGTAGTATATAGAGAAGGAACACTGCTTATGCATTTCAGATGGGAACCAATAAAATGCCAGAGAAAGGCTCCCTGATGTGAATAAATAAAATACAAAACAACTCATCAATCTCTGGTTGCGGCTCATTTCCTGCGAAGGTGTCCTAGGTGATGGATGTACGAGCAATGGCCATGCCCTCCTTGATCAAGCTAAGCACTTGATCAACCAACTACTTGTTGGCAATTAGATTGGGTAAAGATCATATGTCAATATAGCCAACCATTGGATATGTTTTTATTCATGTTCTCACCGAATCATCTGGCTCCCTAGTGCTTTTGGCAGTACATTCGCCGGAGTACTCCAATGACGGGAGATTCAAAGGAGGGAACCACATCTTTCTTCTGGGCAATGACTAGGGACAAGAGAGGAGCACCATCACCCCTCGCAGGTGTTGCGTCTGGTAAAAGCCGACTAATCACATTATTGCCTATTATATCTACGAAATGAGAAGCGTTGTAACTAGTCTAGTTTCACTAAGTGCGCATCACAACCAAATGAAAGCAAACCCCACGCCCTCCCCTACCCCGAGTGAAGACACAAGATGGGTCGATTGATGGAAGCACATACATACAAGCAATCAACGAATGACTTTTTGTTTTATGGTTTGTCAGTTACAAAAACCATTTGTTATGACGGTATATGTCTTATTGTAATAATAATATAACTGAAAAACCACAAATTTTCCACATGTCTAAAGTAACAAATTTAGTTTCCTCCATACCCCATGAAATCTTTATTTTTATAGTGGACAATTATTTTGAGTTTGCTCTACGCCATCTTTTGTCATTTCGGTTGTGGGGCCCTAGAGCTCTTGTACTCAATAAACCATGACAATGTTTTAGTCCAAGTACACTTTGTGCAACTTAGAATTAGAAAAATGTAACTGGATAGCTACACATCAAGAAGCCTAGCTAAAACACCGGTGAGCAAACATAAATAACATAGAAATGATCACTAGAATTAAAAAGAAAGACAAACGAGATCTGGGTTAAGCCGCTAACACCAAACAAATTCAGTGTATCAAATAAAGAAATCACCCTCCTAACGCGAAAAGCTCTACTGGTACTAGTTACATTGTATAGAAGGTTTGTACTTTCTCATTATCTTTCTTAGGTCATGTACAGTAGTTGATAAAACAACCTTATCCTAAATCTATCAGGTAAACCATATAAAGCAATAAAAATGATGTAAAACATGTAATATCTATGTCTTACATCGGCAACAAAAAAATATGTAAGTCTTATCTCTAATAACAGAAGATAGGCTAAATATGCGATGACAAGTATTATTTCTAAGAGGTCATCTCTTAATTAAAAAAGATGATCCCCCTATTTCCGATATATCTCTCCTTTACGTCTCAGTATTTATGCTACATGAGACTCCTAGGATAATAATACTACTGTGCTACTTGCCCTTATTTATCTTGTCAATGGGCACAGTGAAAAGCAAGGTATAACTTCCATACTCATTTTCTTTGCTTTTTGCTTTTGGCTTATCATCTTTCTACGCTTTCGTGACTAATTTATCACATCAGGTTGTAGCATAAATTCACTTAAAAAAAGGTTGCCAGGTGTACCAACCGGTGACCACCACCGCCCAGACGGTCTTGTTCGTCGTGGCAGTGTTTTACCACGAAATGACTTCTTCGGAACGGCCTTACTCCGCTACGGTACTACCACCCGTCACATGTCCACATCACCAATGTCACCTCAGCGCGTGCAAATCCTACTAGCCTTCCTTGCTCTGGCCGTCGCCGTCGACGGCCGCAGCCTTGTGTCGCTGCCACCGGCGCCGCACCCCACCCATGTCGCACTTCCAGTGTCTCCACTGCCAGCCGCCTCCCCGACTACTGTCCAGGACCATCACCCGCCACCGCCTGCACTCACATCAGCGTCTCTGCCGCCACCACCCTGGTCCACCTACCAGCTCAGTATTACCGCCCGGAACTTGCTGGTCTGCGTAGCCGTTTCGTCGTTCCTCGCTGGTTGCTTCTGCTGCGCGGTCTTCATCGTCGTCGTCGCGCGGTCTGGAATGCCGACGATGACGCAGGTGAACCAGCCTCAAGGACAAGCTAGCGGAGGAAAGTTCTATGGAGAGCGTCGCGCGTAATTGTGCATGGGGCCTCGCTAAATTTGCCCTCTTCAGCACTTAGACATTTGTTGCTCTCGGTTTCTCTCTCAGGCCGGCGCTGAGGTGGACGTCACAGAAACCGAGAGATACAACTATTATGCGAAAATAAAGATAGTATTGTAACAGAAGGTCAACTATACATTCGAAGTATTTTTTTTCTTTCGGGTTTACATTCGAGTAGTTGTTTGGCCACTCTAAATGGTTCCTTTTTTTTTCTAGGCAGAGGGGGACTTCTCACTTTGTAATCTTGGGTTCAAATATCTGAAATGACTCGGTGCAAAGGCTTTCTTTTCTTTAGTTATTCTTTTAATCATACTTCACTTGTTTACCATTTGTATGTCGAATGTGTAGTCTAGATACACTTATTATTGAACTTGGTCTTAAAAGCATCTCTAGCTGATCCTTTAAAAGGCTTCACAGAGGATTAAAAATTGTGATTTTTTACGCTACATCATACTACCGAATTTAAGGAGTAGTATTAAGCTGATCCAACGGTTAATATGAACCAGTTTTAATTTTAGCCCAAGGACATCCTGGTAATTTTAGGTAGTCCTTTCACGTGTTATCTACACCTAATAATATTAAAAGGAGGAGGCTTTCATAGTTCTCCATACATCATCCTTTTATATACATTGATTTTATGTTACCATCAAAATTGACGGATGACATTGAAAAGGATACAAATAGAAAATTACGTGAGACCAAACGCATCACCAAACGCACGCACGTAGATAGAAATTGAAAACTAAAAGAGGCAGCCATGTAAAGAAATTGGAACCCGAACACTACAAGGAACAAATCAAGGAAAAAGGAAAACTTAATCGGAGGAAGAGGCCCACGTATGTACCCCTGATCTCTATGGTAAAAAATGAGCTTCCTACCCTCGCACGACCTCAGAGAAAAAAAAAATTAAAGTTTGTCAACATCGATACAGACATGATCGTAGCCTGGTACCCCCTCTTCCCTCTCCATCCATGGAGACAACGACATGGAAGCCAACGGAGGTCATCACACAGCCGGAGATTGGGCGGAACACGGTCTTCGTCTTGAGGAGGCAGTGGCCATAGGTGCCACACACGCCGAGACGCGAACGCAGCTGGAGGCATTGGACACAACGCTCTCGCCGTTGGGAAGAAGCATGCGACTGTGGTGGCATAGGCGTGCTCGGTTTCGGTGCAGGAGTCGAGCGCCGAGCGGCACGGCGAGACCATCAAAGATGAGAACGCTGTCCGTGTAGTAGTCGAACAGGTATCTGCATATTGACTCCCCCATTCATACTGCCATCACCTCTTGCCAGGGACGAGCACCCCCGCCTGGATCTTCTCCACCAGTCCAGCAAGCTGCTACTCCACCCTGCCCATCGAGGTTCCATCACGCCCGATCTAGCAAAATATAGCAGTAATTTTTCCTCTGCTTTTCCCTGTTTTCCTCTCTTCCGTTTCTCTTTTTTTCCTCAACGCTGAGCTCCCCAGTATATATACATGTTGCATGCTTGCACTGCTTGTATCGTTGTGTGGATTAATGGATGCTTCTAATGAGACACATCATCGAGACTACGTATTATGGATCTGGTAGTGTACGTATACTGGAAAAGAGTGCAGTCCATCTACACTGCGGCAGCTAGCCGTCATGCTGGAGCAGTAGCAGCTGCTCTGATTGCCGTCCATCTCAGCGTGGTCTAAGTCTACCTCCGCCAGGCGCCACGATCAAACATCCAAGGTACGTGTTTGCATGTGCTAATATAGATTAACTACATATACATACATATATCTCATCAGTCATCACTGTGTAAATCAGCAGCATCAAGCAGTACACACGAATTCTCTTAAATTCTAAAAAATATATCTTATCTATTGTAACTCAAAATTAAGCTACCGTTGTTCCAAAAAATATTAGAATTACCTCGAGTTTCAAAACACTATTCTGATTGAATTTAAGGTGACTTGCATATGCTTAATGATTTACTTTTATCCTCTAAAGTGGAATTTTAAAATATTTATTTAAGAGTTTGTATGATGGAGAAATTATTTGATTTGAATTTAGTATAGAATTTTAAATGACTTTGACATCAATTTTAAGTCCATATCGGACAAAAGAAACTCAAAATCCAAAATAATTGTAGCGTTATTGGAGATTATAATTGTGTATTATATGGAACAAGAAGTAGCAGCAGCCGAAACTAGCCGAGGAGTTTGAGGAAGAGCTCGCAAGTCGGTGGTCAGCCGACGCACAAAGAAGACTCCGACAAGGTCGAGCCGGCGGCTAGGCTTAGCCCTAGGAGCGCTTTGTAGGCGACGGGGCAGCAATGGCAGTAAGTGGCAACATGAGTGTGGCGCCGTCTTGAAACTAAGGGTATTAGTTTGTGGGTTCTTGAGTTATACTTACTGCGTTAAGGCAATTTGACGTTTTTTCTTCTTCCGTTGCAACGCACGGATAAGTTTGCTAGTTGACTCTAAAGATTCTAAATAGTGCGGTCACATATAAGTACGTCTATCGTCTCCGTCGCATGCCTCCCTAGCTAGTCCTTCGCCATGACGACACCACGCACCGGAGCAATTTCTTCACAATCCCACGCCGCATATCCGACTCACCAGGCAGCCAGCCGCCTGCCTCCGCCTGCTTCCCTTTCTACAAGGAGCATCCGTGTGATGGCAAGACGGCGTGCCGCGTCGAGGAGCGCCGCGAGCTGAATCATGGCGTGCTTGCCTGACCCCGTACTTCCCGGCGTATTTGTACGCCATGAATCTGCCGCCGATGCGTCTGGCTGAGAGACACATGTATGAAGCAACCAGGGAACCGGGCAGGTTGATTTTTTCTTGTGGTAAACTCACGTATGAGGGAGTACGTATTAGGCGACGGACATCTCGCCGGGAAACATCGCAAAGGAGCAGCGGCGCCAGCACACTGTACACTGTGGTGCAGGTACACCTATGACCGGCAGAAATATATGGGAGTGGTGCCCAAAATGTCCTTCAAGCCCAAATATACTACACAAATTTTGATGTAGTATTGGTATATCTGGGCCATTGAACCACAAAAATTAACGGCCCGAAACAATGTGATGTACTGTAAAAGGACTCCAAAAATTTGGTTTTGAGAGGTAAAACCACACCTAGCTGATCCCCTATTCACTTTACAGGAGTATAAAAATTTACTCATCAACGCGGATGCCCTTATATTTACTCGAGCGATGTCTATTTTTATCGGAGAAAGTAGGATGAAATCACGTAGGTGCGCTTAACAACAAACCACCTTACAGTTGTTTTTCAAATCTTGAAATATTAAACAACCCACAAAGTGCCATGGATAGTCCCAAAAGTCATACTACGACAATACTATATGATTCATTCAACCTTTATGCAAAAAGTACCCCAAATGTTACTACGGGTACCCGCAAGTTAATTACAAGACATGCATCTGGCTGCTCCATCCCGCCGCCACGGGGCGCCGTCGGGCGAAGGCCGGCAGGTGTCAGCGGTGGCGGCGATCTCCCCGCCCCCTCTCCAGGTGTTTCGCAATGCGGGATGCGGCTTCTAGGCGAGGCAAAGAAGAAGAGACAGAGTAAACCGTGGCATTTGGCAGTTTCTTTCCTTCATAATCATCAATAGAGTTTCACATCGAATAGAGTAACTGAAGACTGTTGGATGTCCTGTCAGTACATAGTTGGCATGTGCAGACGTAGTCTGACAGCCCTCACATGTGCCAACGATTTCTTCGCTATCAGCGAGAGCGGCAAGCCAGAAAAAACCATGGTGAAAGGCCTTGGCGACGAGTGCTCATGATGCAGCCACATGCTAATAGCCCAGCCGAAATGCAAGGAGATCCAATCTGAAGATTGCAGGAAAGGAAAGTAATGATGCATATAAATCTTAAGTTTGCTAACCACATATGCCATGAAGGTAATGATGCATGGTCTCAACTAAAGGATCGAGCCAATCTTAAGATGGAGTGAATTGCAAAAACCATGACATCGAAGGCTAGGGTTGTAGAAACCACAATTCTATGGTTTTATGCCAAAAACCACTAATACCGTGCTTTTTTTTTTTTTTTTGCAAAAAACACTAGTTGACTGCTTTGGCCCGTTTGATTAGGACTATGACATGTAGAGCCTGCTTTTGTTGACGTGGCGTAACAGTTCGGGCTAGATGTCGTTAGACGTTAGTTTCGCAAAAAAAAAAACTCCTTCCTTAACAAGCAAAACAACCAACTCCTCCCCCCCTCCCGTGAGGCGCCCCACCGCCGGCACTCCCACCCCGGTCAACCGCATCAAGGGCATGGCGAACCAACAGCAGGCACTGGCGAGGCGCATGTCGGCCTCGTGCCAGGAGATCCCAGGGTCGGGGCACCGGCCAGCCAACCGCAGAACGTGGATGGCGAAGCTGGGGCCGGAGCGGTTGCACGTGCACAAGGTGGCGTGGTCGGGCACCCACAACTCCGCCACGGCCGAGATCGGTGTCCCATTCGTCACCCGCTCCTTCGCATAGTGCCAGTCGCTCTCTGTCTACGACAAGCTCACCACAGGCTGCCGTCTTCTCGACACCCGCGTGCAGAAGGACCGCCGCGTCTACCACGACCCGCTCGTGGACAACTACACCCATCGACGTCGTGATCGGCGATGTGCGGTGGTTTCTAGCCGAGACCGCGTCGGAGGTGCTCGTCCTCAATGTGTGCCCCGCAGTTACCAGGCCGCGCCCTTCTCCTTCCTCCACTTTCACTCCCTTCTCGCCTCCCCCGACCTCTCTCTCACTGCTGCAGGTTGTGCCGCCACAACATGAGCCGCCCGGCCCCCAAATCATCACCGCCTCGCCGGTCTTCATTGCCTCAAGTCGCCCACCGTCGGATCGAGCTCCACCACGGCCATGGTTCCCAGCTGCTCCACGGCTGACGACAAGACCCCGTGGGCATGGTCCTCCCAGACCCCGGCGGCACTATCCCTCGCCGGCGACGATACCCCATGGGCAGCGACCCACCGAGATGCAGTGCGCAGGGCAGCTCAGGAGTTAATTGCTTTTTTCAGAAGGGTGTCTGTGTAAATTTTGTGGTTTATCGTGTAAATCTGGACGAACCCCAGTGTAACGTCGTCTGTGCGGAACCGTTGCACCACGTCAGCAAAAGAGGGGTCCACCTGTCATAATCATCATCAAAATGGCCTAAGCAATCAACCAGTGTTTTTTTTGGCAAAAATTAGACGCATAATTAGTGAATTTTGGCACAAAACTGTAGAATTTTGATTTTTACAACCCTAGTCTGCATTGTCGATGGTTTTTGCAATTCACTCCTTAAGATGCATGTTGTTGTCTCCATCAAAATTGACAACCAAATAAGTGCATATTGCTCCCTGTCATGACTCCACTTACATCTGGCTCGAAACAATCTCGCATGGCGTAGCAGATGTTGTCACCCTCTCCTGATCAAGTCACTATCGTTGTTCTGCGGAATGGTATTGCCACGTCGAACAACGGACATCACATGTTCGATTAAATGTGTGGATATTGGGGATGGGCAAATGGGGGCTCCCATTGGGTACCATGTCAACTTTCTCTACAACATTTTTCCTGGACATCCCCCATTTAGACAAATGGGGTGGAGAAATTGGGGGAAGGGGCGGGGGTCGCCCTTGAAGATTCCATTATTTAAACCTTATGACGAGTTGCAGACAGGTAGGGGGGAGGGGGGCTGTGGCCCCCGTAGGCTGATGTGTGTGTATACGGATGACATCAAATACTACATTTGTTAGGACGATGAGCGAGGACCACCACAATTCATATGTTAGACGATGCTATATCAGGTGGCGGGTCAGAGCACATCAGAACACAGAATCAACTCCCTCGTCACCCTACCCGTGGAGAAACATTCCAGCGCAATATAGTAGATGAACCCCTCCTTGCACTAATCACGACACTGTCAGAGTTGTGCATGATTCATTGTGAGGACAAAGTCACCGAGCCACACAGTCAGTGTATGCAGCTAGCATCCAACATTTATGTAATTGAAAGGCTCTATATGTCGTGGTGGATCGATCACCCTCTACATGTACTCACAGTGAAGGTAATTTATGCGGACGCGAGCCGGGCCAATCGAGGATGTGCGTCTCCAAGATGACACTCGACATCATATCCTACACTAGGAACAACATATATTGGTGGTAGTGGAATATATTTTCAAACACGTTCAATCCTAATATAACGATGCATGCCTGCGAATTACTCCATCAATTGGTTTTGGCCACAGAGAAATGCTTCACTGCCACCTCTGTGTGATCTTCCCATCCACCAGGAGCACAATGGCAGGGTACACCACAACAAACCCGGCCTACATGTTAATGTTCATTTTTTAGCTCATATCCCCTATATGCTTCTTATACTCAAACTGTTTGGCCATCCCTGGGATGCCCCTCGGTGGGGCGAGCCGATGGTGCTCCCTAGCTTTCATCTGGACAAACACATCATCGTGGAGCAGTCATGCAGCTGCTCGATCCACTGTTATCTTCTCAGCCAAAAAGTTCACGCAAAAAAAAGAGTGAGGGAGGGGGGGGCAATGCCCCCCTACCCAACCTACACACCAAGCCGAACCCTCGTCATTTCTGGAACGAAGTTCACACAACATATATAGTTCAGACAACACAAAAAGGGTGGAGATGATTACGTCCTCCATTTGGGAAGCTGCCAGAAAACCTCCACTGCTACTCTGGCCAGAGCGAGCCTGACAAGGCATGATCTATGGATGATCTATTGCTGAAGCATTACTTGAAGCTGGATCGGAACTGTGGCTGTGAAGATGGCTCGTCTCCTTTGATGCTGATTCTAGTAGTTGTTGCTTTCGTTCATGTTCCTATGTAGCGGTCGAGGAGCTCTGTCTTCCCTTCCTGTATCTGAATTTTGGGTTGGTGGTCAGCTTTTAGCTCCCCCCCCCCCCCCC
>CBMN010213287.1:0-12717 GCA_000582825.1 Hordeum pubiflorum | reverse complement strand
TCAATCCCAAGATGTGTTCTTCAATCTTTTCTTCGCGCGATCTGATCTCCTTGTGTGAATAGTTCGGTAAGGTATGGGGTGAGGCATGAGCCTTGCAACCCCAGGAATTTGGTGAAGGGATCAATGGAAGTCTTTGACACAACGTCGTATGTGTGAAATAAATTGTTTTGTGAAGTGTCTCTTGTCTTGTCCGCGATCTTCATCCCTGTAGGTACCCAGGATCATGGAGATTGAGCACCGGTGAGGCTAGGTGCAAGGGGACTGTGAAGTGTTATACCGAACACCGATGAAAGTAAGGTTTAGTATGGTAACATGGATTATATCCTTGGGGATTCATGAGGTNNNNTCATTAAACACCCAATGCTTTTGTCTGATACTATTATCTTAATTATCGGGGCAACCCCGCGAGATGGATAGGGCCTTCAGTAGGACAACTGATTCTTGATGCAGGACTCATGTCGGTCAAGATGTTATTTGGACGCATCCCCCACTCCGATACAAAGCAAGCACCTCTTGATGGGTGACTTTGTGAGCACAAACTAATATCATTTTTATCCCAACACCAATGCATGGATGTAAGCATTAAGACCTCATCCCCGTACCTTTTTTTTATTACAAGTGTTTGAATCACAATTTGCTTGTTGATCCGGTCAAAAGCTAGATTTGACACTTTGGCAAAAGCTTGCTAGAGATCATTGCTTCAAGGGAATCTTCCTCTCGTGGGTTCGATACCGAGGGTCACCTCTAGGGAAATAGGTGCGGGATACCCTTTCTTGTTTCAATACCGGATCAATAAAAAGGAGATATCGCCCGCCCGGAGGTCTTCTTGATGGTTTTAGCAACCAAGTCTTGAGTGTTGCTAGGAGCCATTCCCGACAAGCCGTTGCCGCCAAGGGCGCTACCACTATTTGTGCATAAGTCAGAGTATGAAACGCCCATGTTTAATACACCGACAACAGGCTAGTAACGGACCACAAGTAATCAAGGGCCGGAAATGAGCCCAGGAATTTATGGGTCCTTAGAAGGCCAAAAGATAACACATGCTAAAAATGGCCCAACTGAATATGAGTTGTTAAGGGGTCAAAAGCAATTCACTCTTCATGACGGGCCGGAATCTCTATGGGCCGTTAAAGGGCCTAGAGATTCAAATGGCATGAAATGGCCCAACAGAGATCACGTGCCATACATGGGCCAAAAGTGACAACGGGCTAGAATCATATTGGATGGCCCACATGATGCTACCGGGCCGAATTCGAAAAGGCCATAGCGGGCTTTGAGTACCCTAGATGTAAATGGGCTATAGGAGGACATGCCATTAACTTGCTTTCCATGGGCCGACCCGCTAACTTTTGACCAAGTCAACAGGGTCTGCCTTATAACCTAAAGGGGACACTGTTGGGACATGTCGCGTGTCAACGTTTCATAGGCGCATCGCATCTATTTGATGGATGGCATTTATCGCAATACAAAGCCGACACGTGGTTCCGCTGGCGAATGGGGAATTTACACATGGAAAATTCTCATTGGTCGGTGTTGTTTACTGGTTGGTTACCCTTGACGAAATCACTTCCATGACACGCCATTTATTGTCATGGAAGTGGACACTTCCGTGATGATAATTTTGAATATTGTCATGGAACACTTCTACGACAACACGGGTATGACTATCTTGATTTTTTCATAGAATCATCATGGATGTACATGCGTGATAGAAAACGTGACCTACTATGACAAACATGAATTATCACAGAAGTGTTTTTTTGCAGTGGTGGTACCATGTAATGGTGTACTACACCAGAGATGAAATTAATCACTAGCTCGGCCTTACCCGATGTCACACGTTTTGCCTCGATCCATTTTGTGAACTTGTCGACCACGATTAGGAGGTATTTTTGCTTGTATCTTCCACCACGGAGTTGTCCGACCATGTCTAGCCCCCAGACCGCGAACGGCCAGGTGATCGAGATGGTTCTTAGAGTTGTAGCTTGCATGTGGCTTTGCTTGGCGAAGAGTTGAAAACCGATGCATGCATCTACGAGGACTCGTGTGTCACCTCGTGCAGTGAGCCAATAAAACTTAGCTCGGAAAACTTTGCTTCCCTAAATCTGAGATGTTGCATGGTGACCGCACATACCCGAGTGAATTTCAAAGAGTTATTTTCCTTCTTCCTCGGAGATGCAGCGCTAGAGCACGCCAGTGACACTGCGTTTATATAGTTCACCCTCATGGACCTTATACGCTTTTGATCGTCAAATGATTCATCGTGCATCAGTTTGCTCCTCGGGCAACTCCTTGCATAGCAAGTATGCAAGTATTGGCTCGATCCAAGGTGTGATCACGACCATAATCTCATTGGCTGAAGAGGTTTCCTCTAGTGTGGAACCCATGACTATCTCCTCGTCTGGCTCTATGGCCGGTGGGGTGACTAGTTCGTGCCCCGATTGTTTGTTTATCTTAGCATTTTTCTCGACATCGCCTTGCCATTTGCTCGATGGTTTAAACAATCGCTCAAGGAAAGTGTTATGAGGTATTGGCTCCCGTTTGACACCTATAATGGCGAGGATGTCGGCAGCTTGGTTGTGGACTCTCTGGATATGATAAAAATTATAGGTCCTCGGATCGAGTTGATAACGTTATGATGACATTTTGATATGCCGCCATCTTTGGGTCCTTTGCGTCAAATTCACCATTGACTTGGGAAATTGCGAGGTTGGATTCACCTCGTACCTAGAGACGTTGATGCCTATGGAGACGGCCATCCGCGGTCCGTGCAGTAGCGCTTCATATTCCACCGCGTTGTTGGAGTCGGTGTACATAATTTGAAGTGCATACTTAATAGTGTAGCTTGCCTGTGAAGTGAGGACCACTCCTGATCCTATCCCGGCTAGAATTTTGGCTCCGTCGAAATAAATTACCCAATTTGAGTAGGTGTCGTGCTTTAGAGGGAGCTCGGCCTCCGTCCACTCGGCCACGAAATCGGCCAGTACCTGGGATTTAATAGCCCGTCAAGGTCGATACGTTATTTCGAAAGGCAATAACTCGATGTCCAATTTTTTTATTCTTCCGGTGGCGTCATAGTTATTGATAATGTCATTCGGTGGTACGTCTGAAGCCACGATTATAGAGTACTCCTAAAAGTAGTGTCCAAGTTTCCGAGAAGTCATGAAGATTGCCGCTATCTTCTGGTAGTGTGGGTACCTTGTTTTACATGGGTAAGCACTTCGGAAACATAATATATCGGACTTTGTACCTTTTATTTGTGACCACCATGTCACGCTCAATGACTAAGACTGCACTGACGACTTGATTGGTTGCTAAGATGTACAACAACATTGCTTCAACTGGATGAGGGGCGGCTACGATTGTATTGGTGGCTAGGAGCATCTTGATTTCTTCAAAAGTCATGATGGCCTCCCCGGCCCACTTGAAGTTCTTGGTCTCCCTAAGCAGTTTGTATAGCAAGAGAGCCTTTTCACCAAGATGTGAGATAAATCGTCTTCGGGAGGCTACATTCCCCGCCGGTCTCTCGAACTGTTTTAACTCCGTTGGCACTTCTAACCATGCCAACGCCTTGATCTTATCAGGGTTTGCCTCAATTCCTCTATGTGATACGATGAAGCCAAGAAGCTTGCTAGATGGGAGGCCAAAGACGCATTTTTCGGATTGAGCTTGATGTTGTATGCTCAGTGGTTTTTGAATGTCTCCCGTAGATCATCAATGAGTGTGTTAGACTACCTGGTTTTGACAACCACGTCGTCTACATAGGCCTTGGCTGTTTTGCGGATCTATGGCTGCAAACATATATGTATCATGCATTGGTAGATTCCGCCAATATTTTATAGCCCAAAGGGCATTGTGTTAAATCAAAATGGTCCGTAGGGAGTTATGAATGCAGTGTCCGCTTGGTCGAACTCCTTCATCCCTATCTGGTGAAATCTCGAGTAGGCACCGAGGACACTTAATAGATCGTGTTCTCCTGTGGCATCAACAATTTGATCAATTCGTGTTAGTGGGAAGGGGTACTTGGGGAAAGCCTTGTTTACGTCTTTGAAATCGACGCACATGCGCCAGGATTTATCCTTCTTTGGTACCATGATCAGGGTTGCCAACCAATCCGGATGCTCGATCTCTCGGATGAATCTAGCCTCTAGTAACTTGGTCGGTTTTTCTCCCATAGCCTAGTTGTTCGGTCCCGAGAATCTCCACAGCGTATGTTTAATCGACTTTGATCCCTTAATGATATTGAGAGTGTGCTCCGCAATGTCTCTTGGATTCATGGCATATCAGATGGGTGTCATCCAAAGATATCCCAATTTTCCCATAGGAAATCACGCAATGCTTCATCTAGCGATGCGTCCAACTAACTTCCAATGGAGGCTATCTTGGATGGATCCTCAGGGTGGACTTGAAATTTTACAATCTCATCGCTGGTTTGAATGACGTTGATTTGGACCGCTTGTCAAGGATGACATCTTCTTTATTGACCATTGCATGTAGTGCTGATAACTCTTTTGCCGTGAGGGCCTCGGATTCTGCCTCCAGGGCCAATGCTGTTTTTTGTCCTCGGCTTTGAGTGCTTGATCCGCATTGCTGTTTACTGTGACCACGTTGTTGGGCCCTGGCATTTTCAGCTTCACGTGAGCGTAATGGGGCATTGCGTGAAATTTGGAAAATGAGGCTCGTCCAAGGAGCGCGTGGTAGCAGCTTCGAAAAGGCACGACGTCGAAGATTAACTCCTCCACCCGATAATTGCCGGATGTTCCTAATACCATGTCTAGCGTGACCTTGCCGGTGCACCGTGTTTCTTTTCCTAGGACTATCCTTTAAAGGTAGTTCGACTTTGTTTGATGCATGATCTGTCAAAACGCATTTTTATCAAAGTATCCTCATAGATGAGGTTAAGCTGCTGCCGCCGTCCATCAGGACGTTGTTCATTCGATAGTCAACAATGATAGGGCAAAGAACGAGGGACGCAACTCCTTGGCTATTGACTCCTATCGATTTGTCCTCAAGACCAAAGGTGATCGTCATGTCTGACCATCTGTTATCTGAGGTAACTACATGGTCAACGTGGCAGATCTCTTGAAGAGTTCCTTTTTGCTAATTTCTCGAGGCGTGAGCCTCATATATAATTAGGATCTCTTCATCTTCAAACGGCCGCTTGATCTATTTTGGTGTAATACCTCGCCTCCTTGGTACATCGAGGTTATCGAGGAGATCCACTCCTCCCCTTGCTACTTGCATGATGATCCAACATGCTCGAAGCCAGTGTGTTGGCAGTTTGTTTGAGGAGACGAAGTGAATTGTGCATGGTTCATCCAATATCGCATCTAGCGTCGATTTGGGTCCCTTGGCTGGTTGTGTTCTCTTTCGCGACGGCTGATCGTCTCGTCTATCGGTTCTGGAGTGCCTCGGGCATCGGTTACGACGCGAGCGTCTGCCCTCTTCGTATGGCTCGGGTTGGTCCTGACTTGGGTTTTGGTGCCTTTGACTCGCCAACCAGACATCCTCCATAATGTAGTACCTTGTTCCTATATAGACAACTCGGCGAATGTTCTAAGGCTTTTCCGAGCCATGATTTTTATAACTCCCTCGTCATGACAGTTGTGTTAGAATTCCGCTAAGGCCTCCCCGTCTAGGCAATTTGGGGTTTTGTTCTTTATGAATAAGAATCGCATCTAGAACTGCCAGATCGTTTCTTTTGTTTATTGTACGACGAGAGCTAGGTCCCAGATGTCAGTTGCCTCGGAATTATCGAGCCAGTAGGCAGCATGGGGGTGGGTGAGAGACTAAATTTTATTCCAAACCAATCTAACATCGACTTCCCCGATGAGCTTTCCTGAGGTTGGTCCAGTACGGTCCTCGAGATCCCTCGTGTAGCATGGCTCGCCTGGCCATTTGTTGTAAGTCATTGGATCCGAGTTCCAGGCTTGGTCTGGTGAAGCGCAATTTCCACCCCACAGTTGGTGTGAAACCGATGCTTTGGCGACGATCCTCTATGGCTCCTTGTCCAGATCTAATGTCATGGCAGGAGGTGCATCCACAAGATTTAGGTCGTCGAGATCGATGTCCCGGTGAAGGGTTGGAGCTCCAGTTTTCTCCGTCGTTTTGGTTGACCCAAGGTTTAGGCGCTCCGGCACGGAAACCACACCGGAGCCGATCTGATCATCGAACGATGATACCATTGAGCCGCTTTGATCACACATCGGGACCTGTGTGGGCCACCAATATTGGTGTTGAATCCGGCGGATCTCGGGTAGGGGTCCCGAGTTGGTGATATTGGCTAGATGGTAATAGGACAAAGAGGGACATAATGTTTTACCCAGGTTCAGGCCCTCTCGAAGACGTAAACCCTACGTTCTGCTTTCATTGTATTGATTGTGTATGGGGTACACAGTACATGATGATCTACCTCGAGATCATTTGTCAATGTCTCAAACCCTACGGTCTAAAACCCTCGGCTTATATAGGCATCGGGGGTACCAAGGGTTACATGTAGGTCAGCTAAACCAAGGGATAAACATGTCGATGATTTAAACGTGCCTTGAAGTATGCGCCAAGCCTTCAAAAGATTCCATCTTGACTACGCCATATGGCATTGCAAATGTGGCCCACTTGTTGGTTATCTTGGGGTCCTCAACCCAGCCCATGCTCGGGGCCCCGACATGATTAACACCCACTAATCCATGACATCGTCAGACGTCATGTCTTTAAGTCTCTCTTCAGGGTTATCTTAGAATTTTACAAGTGTTATTCGTTCTGAAGTTGTGTTGAAACATTATCTCTAGATCATGTGTGATATGTGATGGTTATCCTTATAAGTCTGAGAACAATTATTGTTCAATTTGTTGTAAGGATATGTTTTATGGATTTGGACCAATTATTGGTGGTCTATTCGTTTTAAAATTTGAGAGTGAGAATGTGGTCTATAACATTAATGGTCATTGTCTTAAGAAGACTGGTGAGAATACCACTAACATGTGGCACTGCCGACTTGGTCATATTGGAATGAAACACATGCAAAGACTTCATTCAGATAGAGTTCCGTCGTCACTTGACTTTGAGTCGTTTGAGACATGTGAAGCTTGTCTAATGGGTAAAATGACTTAGATGTTGTTCACATGTCATCCTGAACGGGCAAGTGAGGTTGAAGATAATACATAGTGATGTATGTGGTCCAGCGAGCACATCAGGGCGTGGTGGATATTTCTACTATGTAACTTTCACCGATGACTTTTGTAGCTATTGTTGTATCTATTTAATGAAGTCGCAGCGCTTCCTTTACCTCCTCTTCATATCTGAGGAGGAAGCGCACCGATCCCGAGACCGTATCTCTTTCATCGTCATGCACTACATTATTCCTTAGGTGCCATGGCTGCCATAGTAGCATGAAGATTTAATTCCTGACATCCTCAGTTTGCCACCCCAACAATAATTGCAGCTAATCCTTTCCTGTGAATGAAAGTCTCTTCCTTGGGTAGTTCCCAGCATATCTCAATACCCTACTCCTGGTACATGAGATGACTGTGCGGTGCTCATCCTCCCTGTCGTCCTGCAAGTCTCACAAACATCGCCTTTCACTATAGTGCTTCTGAAAGTGTAATACTTTGTTGCCAGGACTGGGTCGCCACTCACCAACCAAAGATATTTTTTCCCGGGATGTTTGTTTTCCATATAATATCCCAAATGCTCCGGTCGCCTGCATCTCTCACAGAGCTGGATGTTGCCTCAGTTTATTTCCTTTGAATTGCATCCGTCAAATTTTAGGCACTTCTAACTCTGAAAATACTAGATTGCTCGTTAGTGCCACGCCACACAATCCCCCTCTTCATTAAATGGAATTTTCACTCTGCAAATTTCCTCGGCATCAAAGGTGTGGAGAATTAACTGAACCGACTCAGTGTTCCATTCTCGCTTATCCGGTTTCATGAGCTAGTTCACCCATCTGATTATCACGGCTGAATTTACCAGGATCGTCACCCGCCTTCGAAAGTGAAATAAAACACAGGAGCTACCAAATCCCGGTGCATGATGAGCTCATATGTACGTTACCGAAAATCTTCTAGTGATCATATGTGTAAACACAAGCATTGGCGCATTGGATTCACGGCATCTCAAGAACAAATCAATGGAGCTAGACACTTTATTTTGTATCACGTCATCCATGACTTTTGAAGGTTTTCCCCCTGATTAGACCATGCTACTCATGACTCCAACCAATCAACGCAAGTAACGACAACAAATGCATCCTTTCCTTTGGAAGCACTCCACCATATAAGCATCGATAAAAAAAAAATCAAACATATGCCCTACACAATTTCCCTTGGGGACTTATCTAACCGAGTTGCACTGATCCTCACATTCCCATCCCATAAAATGCAAGTGCTAACAACAGTTAAGAAACCGTGACATGACAACGAGTAGTAGCATGTTTTTAATTTCTAGTAGAACTTTGGTTTTTGTGGGTCAATCACACGCGCGAGAAAGGAGGAAGATTAGTGCTGCCCTGCCCATCCATCCATCGGAGCCCTTTTGACCTTTACGCGGCCATGCATCGCAACGCATGCATGATTCACACTTTGCACACTTGTAGAAAACCGGAGGGTTTACTTTTGCGGTGAAAGGAACCCCTCCGTCCCCCGGCCGGCCCCGCCCCGCCCCCGGGTACTATGCGTACAAACACGCATGATTGCGTCCTGATGCGCCTGCAGCTCCCATCCGTCCATCCATCCATCCATCACACTTGCATCGCCCAACGGCAGGGGCAGGCCACCACCATGATGATCGCCATCGGCAGCAGCCAGCAGGTCGATCGACCGGCCGCGAGCCGAGCCACTGCTGCTCGCTGGGGTGGCCGTATGCATGCAGAAGCAAGCAGCAGGCATGATGGGTGCCCTGCCCCATGATTGCGGCGAGCGAACGACCCCAGCGGCTTGTCCCCGTTGTACACATCAACAGGATTGCTTAATATCACGCAGGTAGCTAAGCCATACTCCACACACGCATGATGATGATGATGGCGATGATGATGCATGGGCATGGCGGTGGATGAGGAATTGATGGCTGTAATCATGCCTCATCTGCATGCAATGCAATGCACAGGAAGGAAGAAAGAAAGAAAAGGGTTGCTGCTACTTCTCTCTACTACATTCCCCACGGCACGGATCGGCTCGACCGATCTCCCCCGTCGCAGCTCCTGCCCTGGAGCTGCTGCCCATCTGCTCCTCACACACGCATGATGGGTACGAGCATGCATTTTCTTTCTTTCCTTCTTTCTTTGGTATACACAGATCTCATTCCATTCCATGCAATTATCATGGGTTCCAATTACCATCATGAACTTCCATGCATGCCAAGGAGAAAAGAGAGATCATAGAAACACACACAATTCTACCCAGCACTAGTACGTACTGCATGTTCAATCATTTCGCCCGTTTGAAAAACATCTCGTTTCTTTCTTGCATCCATCATTCTTGCCACCATATCATACAAGTAACGAAACTGCTACACTAACCACGCCAACAAAACTCTTGCCCCATCATGCAACAACTTGGTAGTAGTATACTCTAGAGGTGTCCATACTAGTACGTACGTACTGCTGCACAGCTCCAGGTCCAGGATACACGATCATGGGACGCCCATAAATTCCACCATAAAGAAGCTCTGTGGGTGCGTAGCCGGGAAGAAGAGGCGGAGAGGAGTGCAGGCAGCAGCTGCGTGGGCAGCTTTCTGGAAAAGATCGCGGGTGCTGTTTATAAAAGGGGAAAGATACGTAGAGCCCCCAATAATGATTAACATAATTATTACCGCCTGCCATCAACGCCGCTCCATTTTGCCACGAACCACCCCGGCGAACCCGCGAATGGCACACCGGCCCCTCTCCTTTTCCTCCGGGTCACGTGCGGGCGGGGGGGCTCGTCAACTGGTCAAACCCGCCATTATAGCTCACACACACACACACAGCACAGCACAGCGCATACGGATGGCGGAGGGAGGAGGGAGGGGAGTCCCGTCTCTGTCCCCGCCCCTATAAAACCTCGAAATCCTTGCGCGTCTGCACGGTCCCATATCCCACCATCATCGCCCGCCCTCGCCCTTGTTGGCTTTTGATCCCCATGGAGCTGGGCCTGAGCTTGGGGGAGGCCATGGCGGACGCCGGCCGGGAGCTGGTTCTTGGGCTCGGCGTCGGCCCGGGGGCGCGGAGGGAGGAGGACGAGGGGAGGAGGGGCCACGACGTCGCAGCCAGCAGGGGGCTCGCGTTGGGGTGCGGCTCCTCGCCGGAGCCGGCGATGCGGCTCGCGCTCCTGCCCGCGGTGCCCAGCCTCGGCTTCCCGTGGCCGTCCGAGAGCAGTGAGTGACGCATCACTTCTTCTTTTCTTTTCTTTTGTTTTCTTGGATGGATTTGTTTCTGCATGCCGTGAGAGAGAGAGACAGAGATCGCCGCCGGAATAGTGGTACTGAAATGGGGCGATCCGATCTGCTCTCCAGGGCATTTGGAGGCGACCACGCGGGGGTTCGACGTGAACCAGGCGCCGTCGTCCGGGGGCTCGGCCTGGGGCGCGTGCGGCGCGGCGGGGGCGGCGGCGGAGGAGGAGCAGGAGGACACCGCCGCGGCGGCGCGGGCAGCCGTGTCGTCCTCGCCCAACGACAGCGGGGGTTCCTTCCCGATGGACTTCTCCGCGCAGGGCGACCGCGACGCCGCCCCGGCCGGCGGCGCCGGCGGCTCGCGCGGCAGCGACGAGGACGACGGCGGCTCGGCGCGCAAGAAGCTGCGCCTCTCCAAGGAGCAGGCCGCGTTCCTGGAGGAGAGCTTCAAGGAGCACAGCACCCTCAACCCCGTAAGCATGCAGGCCAACTCGATCCAGCTCGCACCAAGAAGACGAGTAGCACTACGTTCGCTTAACTTAACCGTTTCCTCTCGTTTGACGCCATGGCTGCAGAGGCAGAAGGTGGCGCTGGCGAAGCAGCTCAACCTCCGGCCGCGCCAGGTGGAGGTGTGGTTCCAGAACCGCAGAGCCAGGTGCGGCGCGCTCGCTCCCTCCCTCCCGCCATGAAATCCTTTCTTTTCTTTACCCTTTGTCTCCCTCGACCAAGAATCTCGGCCGGTCAAGGGAAAACAATTAAATAAAAGCGCGCTGGCTTTGGCGCGTGCAGGACGAAGCTGAAGCAGACGGAGGTGGACTGCGAGTACCTGAAGCGCTGCTGCGAGACGCTGACGGAGGAGAACCGGCGGCTGCAGAAGGAGCTGGCGGAGCTGCGCGCGCTCAAGACGGTGCACCCCTTCTACATGCACCTCCCGGCGACCACCCTCTCCATGTGCCCCTCCTGCGAGCGCGTCGCCTCCAACTCCGCCCCGGCCTCCGCCGCGGCACCCTCGCCCGCCTCAGGCGGCGCCGGCATTGGGGCGGCCGCCGCTCCGGAGCAGCAGCAGCACAGGCCCTCGTCGTTCGCCGCGCTGTTCTCGTCGGCCAGGAGCTTCCCGCTGGCCTCGTCCCAGCCGCAGGCCCCATTGCCGGCGCCGTCGAGCTCGTGACTCCGGCGGAGGAAGGGCCCGTTTGTAAATACGCTCACCTTAATATTTCCGCTCCTCGTGTCGGGATTTTTTTGTGGCTCGCCATTCGCCGAGGAGAGCCCCAAGTGGAGTCGGGGTCGCGTCTGTCGTCAGATTGGCTGCCGGGACGGCCGAGATGCTTAATTAAAGGAAAATTGTTGCATTAGGGTTCGTTCGTTGGTAACCTTAATCTCCGTGCATTTTGTATCTTTTTTACAGTGCCGTTTTAGGACGTGCCTCGTGATGTGAGGGAAAGAAAGTAGTATCCGTGAGGGAGGATGTGAAAGCGGAATTTAGTCCCACTTTTGGGGTGGTGAAAGCACTGTGGCGTCTCTGTTGGGTTGCCGCGATGGATGGCATTGGGGGTCTGCACCGCTGATTTGTGAAATCATGACGCCCACCCAGCCGGGAGCGCGTGTGTGTTGACGCCAACTGCTGGCACTGGCACTCGCTCTTTACTGGAGACTGAAGTAGAGTAGATGAGATTTTACTCGGAGATCGAGAGTGAGAAGATGCGGCGTGGTGTGTGTGCTCAACCATACTCCGGTACAAAACTGTTTTGCAGCACTCAAACAAAATACTGGTACCAACAATGGTGTAGTAGCGTATGAACAATGCAACAATGCGTACAGTATTATACATACAATGGATGAGTGGTCGTATCAAGCACCGACCGCGCCATACGCAGGAGCTGTCAAGGAATACAACGTTGTACAGGTTGTCCTCCGCGTGGTCGCCCCGGTTTCGCACGCCAGTGCCCATTACCGCGGCCACCACCGCACCCACCCCCGTCATCAAGTGTACATACGCATTTTCGACATTTTCGACCTCATCTCCTCACCCATAAAACGATCCCGTCAAGGCAGTAGAGGAGGGTAGGATGAGGATCGGTCGCGGTGGCAGGCTCGCCTCGGAGTCCACGTCACGAGTGACAAAGAGGAAGGCGACCGATGAATGCAATGCATTGCAGGGTCCGCGTCATGACTCATGGATACGAGTGCAGTGAATCATCCAGTCATGATTCATCCATCCATCCATCCATCCATTTAATAACGCTCTATCTATCGAGAGACTAGACGAGGCCGCCGGTGCGGCGAGGCCAGGCCAAGTCTGACCCCGAAATCTTTCTCCCCGGATCACGGCGGCCGGCCGCCCGCCCATCAATG
>CBMN010213285.1:0-11017 GCA_000582825.1 Hordeum pubiflorum | reverse complement strand
CTCCCAGCAGCAGATCCGCGCTGCCGGGAGGCTTCCGCGCGCCCACGCCGCGCCCATTGCCACCCTGCACAGCCTCGCCGGCTGCCTGAAGCAGCCGCCCCGCGCCGCCGCGCGACCTCTCCGCGTCAGATCCGCGCGGCCAGCAGCTGGCATCCACAAAGTCACACACCGCACGTCGCTGGCGCACTAGCACGCCCGGCAGCAACACCCCTGGGACACACGCGCGCCAGATCCACGCATCGGAAGGCCGGCGCGCTCACCCCAGCGAGATCCGCGCCTCCGCGCACAGCCACCACTCTTCGCCACGGCCACGCGACCCTCTACACCTCCGCGAGCCACGGTCGCCATCCCACTCCTCCGCTGACACCACCACCGCACACAACCATTGAAGTAAGCCGGAACCTCAAGATCCGCTCGAACCACGCCACCAAATGGCCCCACCGCCCGTCGCCGCCCGGGCTTTGCCCGGCGACGCCCTTGGGCGGCGGTGAGGGGAGGGGAGAAGGAGGGCCCCTAGGCGGCCGGAGTTTGGGCGCCCCGGTGCCGCCCGTGGAGCCGCACGGGAGCGAGCTCTTGGTCGTTGATATGTGCATCTTTTCATCCTCCTGGTCAGCTAATTAAACCACATTAATTTGTTGCTGTTGTTATCCATTTCGATAAGCATCTGCATTCAGTTTAGCATCGCCAGCAGCCAAGGGCAACTCCAAAGAGGATGCCCTACTTTCCCTGAATCATCAAATGTTCACAATGTCCGCGAACAGCAGGTCAGGAGGTTATCCAACCGCAATCATCAAATTCGGACAATGAGCTGCGACTGACAGTGGGTAAAACGGACCGAGAGCAAAGAGAGATGGATTCGACACAAACGATCGAGAGCAAAGAGAGATGGATCCAACTACCGGTGGGCCAGACGAACTTCTAGACTCCCCATACCTTTCCTCGATTTGGTGCCGGTTTGACAAAATTCATAGATCGTCTATGGACATTTGATGGCATGGTTAAAAGTGGTCTGGACATATGGGGCCAGATTTGAAGACATGCGTTGGAGCTGCCCTACCATTCAAATGGTACCCAGACTTTTAAGTTGAAAAGATAAACTTTTATTGCATCTTATGAGAATCTTATATACCTAAATTTCAACAATTTCTAATTATTTAAACATGTGTGTTTTCACATGATGAAAATTGTTGTAGTCATTAGATTTACTAGATCCACTAGCATCCATCTGATCTATGCATGAGAATCCTTTACCATGCAACATTCTAAATAAGTTTTAAATCACATTGCAATTAATTATGTCATGCACAACTTCTCATATTAAGATTGTTTTGCTCATGCATTAATTCTTCATAAAGATTAAACGTAATGACTGAAGTAATTTTCTACACCATATATTCAGAAAATATATTGACAATTTTGCAGCGCCGGCATGAGGTACCGTCTAGTTCCATATATTGCGGTGACAAACAAATAACATCTCTTTTTGGTCAACCTCTTTTTCATCATAGTTCAGGCTAAAAAAAACCATGGAAAGCTGCGAACCTATCTGTCATTGGATGGTTAGGAGGATAGTGGTATTCCCTGCTCATCAGGGTTCAAATTCTGGTGCTCACATTTTCCTGAATTTATTTCAGGATTTCCGGAGATGCACGTTCAGTGGGAGGATACGTTCCTCTCGACTACGAGGAGCCTATGGTGATTTCGTCGATCTCAAGATAATATGTCGGCTCGGTCTCTCGAAGGTGCTCATAGGGGTATGATGTGTGTGTTCTCATAGGGGTGAGTGTATTCGCGTATGTATGAGCGTCTGCGTCTGTATTGTGTTAAAAAAACATTGAAAGCTCATGACCGAACTAAGCCGAGTGTTTCTTAATTTGAAACATGGATAGTATATAGAGAAACGTTATATTTTTTCTTTTCCAAATGATAAGTGCCACGTGTGTGGCACGAAGTACCCCGGCCTGGCACGTTCATAACCATCGCACGAATCTTGACGCACATAAATCGTCACGTCATCCGCACGTTCGGGACAAGGGCGAAGTCACCCAAAGGTTTCTCTTCCCCTTTCTCGCTCCGCATCGCACTCTCTCCTTCCCATCACCAATTCCCCACACTCCCCTAGCTCAGCTCGATCCCCGGCGACCCCGCTGCCTCTCCTGCACCTCTGGCGACCGGCAAACACCGACGAGCGCATCCAAGTTTCTTCCTAGCTGTCTCTTGCTGCTCCTCTTCTCCCCCTCTCCTCGCGTCCAATCTCACTCGCGTCCCATCTCATCCATCTCACTCGTGTCCCATCCCATCCATCTCGTGTTCATCACTGCAGATCGATGTCGCCGTCATTGCCCATTGCCGGCAACGCCGCCTTCGGCAAGCCGTCCACCGGATCCATCCGTTCCCACCTTCAACTGCAAGCCCCGCCGCGTGCAAGGGTATTGTGCAGCCGCCGCCATCGCCCTGTGTCACGTTGTTGCCCGGCCTTCATTCCCAGCCACGTGCTCCCTGCTCACCATCGTCCGCGTGTACATGCCTTCCTCATCCCTGGCTCCAAGCCTCATTCAGTCACCGCCACCAACGTCAGGTCCCCCGTCTGAATCTTCATCTGCAACTTTGCTTCCGTCTTCAACCGCGACCGAGCCGCCGCCGACCCGCGGTGTGGTAGCCACCTCTTCGCCGTCGAGGTCACGCTGCACTACGCCGACCGCCCCAAGGACGCCGACCTCTCTTCATCCCGACTACGTCTCCTTCAACTTCTCGATCCCAACGGCTTCCCGTGCCTCTCGCATGCCCGCTGCCTGTTGGCTGGCACCGTCGGCCTCATCCGCCGGGAAATGCCATACTGGACCTTATCGATCACTTTCTTCGTTGCCTCCCAGGACTGCTTTTTTTCACCCCCATGGTGAGTGCTGTTGGATCCTGCTCATCCCATGTGGTTGTGTGTGGGTCGAAGTTAATTTTGTGAACCTCCCGTAATAAAATGCTTAAAATGCCATTTGCATTGCTTCAAATTGCCATGTTATATCAGGAATGCACATCAGTTTTTGTGTGATTAGTTTGTGAATGTTAAAGTATAGGTACTGCCATTGTGTGTTGCCATGAAACTAAAAATCAAATTTGTGTTTGCCATGTAACTTTATGATGTGTTTCCATGCTTTTTTGTTAATTTTAATAGATGTGTTTTTGGCATGGCAACTTTTGAAGTTTATGTTTGCCTTGTAATTCTGTTTTTCGATAATATATGTGTTTGCCATGGCAAGTAGAAACTTATGTTTGCCATGTAATTCTGTTATTAACCATACATATGTGTTTGCCATGGCAACATAGAAGCCTATGTTTGCCATGTAATTCTGTTATTAATAATATATATGTGTTCGCCATGGCAATTAGTTGTGTTGCCATGATGACAACATTTGTTCTGTTTGTTGCCCTACCTATACCGGAGAGTGTTGCCATGGCTATTGTTTTTACAATTTTTGTTGGAGAACATGGCAATTTTGATCTTTTTTCCTTTGTTTTAGCCATGGCAATAATCATGATCTTGTTGCCATGTTCTTCCTTGTTATCCGATACCAAGTTGCCATGACACACAATACAATTTTTGCCATGTTAGAATTTTTCCATGACAAAAATCTTGAAACTTTTTCCATGTCCAAAAACATATAGTTTCTCACACTTTTGCCATGATTGTTTAGAAAACTGCATTTACCATGATTTCTCTCTCTTTTTGTCGTGAAGTTGCCATGGTGGCTTAAGAATCAGCCATGTCAATTTTGTTCCTTTTTTGCCATGTCACCCAATTACTTTGTTTGGACCATGGCAATTTAATTCAGTGGATCATGGCAAATGTAGTCTATGGAGCATAGCAATTTTTTAATTATATGCACCATGGAAAATTTTATTCCTTCTTCGCAACATGGCAAGTTTTCCATTTTTGCACGGCACCATGGCAAACTCAGTGCATGTATCCTGGCAAATGTAGTTCATGGAGCATGGAAAAATCTTCTTCCTTTTTGAACATAGTTGACATGGCCCATGGCAACATTTAGTTGTACTCCTCATGTCTCCCGTTTAGTACCATCACAATTTTTATTCGAGCATGGAAAATTAAGTTCTTCGAGCATGGCAAATAAATTCTTCGAGCATGGCAAATGTAGTTCATGAATCATGGAAATTTTTACTATATGTACCATGGCCATTTTTGTTCCTTTGATGCAACATGGGAAATGTAGTTTATAAATCATGGCAATTTTTACTATATGTACAATGGCCATTTTTTTTCCTTTGATGCAACATGACAAATTTCTTTTTCAAATTTCTATGGACCGTGATTTTTTTTAATTATATTGACCATGGCAATTTTTCTTTCTTCTTCGCAACATGGAAAATTTCTTTTTTTTAACGGGACCATGGCAAACTAAGTGCATGTATCATGGCAAATGTAGTTCATGGAGCATGGAATTTTTTTGTTCCTTTTTGAACATAGTTGCCATGGCCCATTGCAACATTAGCTTTACTCCTCATGTCTCTCGTTTAGTAGCAACGCAATTTTTATTCGAGCATGGCAAATTATGTTCCTCGAGCATGGCAAATTAAGTTATTCAAGCATGGCAAATGTAATTTATGCATCATGGCAATTTTTACTATATGTACCATGGCCATTTTTCTTTCTTTTTTGCAAGCTTGCAAATTTCCATGGAGCATGGCAATTTTATAATTATATGGACCATGACAAATTTTCTTCCTTCTTCGCAACGTTGCACTTTTTTGTTTTGAACGGGACCGTGGCAAACTCAGTGCTTGTATGATGGCAAATGTAGTTCATGAAGCATGACAAATGTTTCTTCCTTTTTGAACATAGTTGTCATGGCCCATGGCAACATTATAGTTACTCCTCATGTCTCCCGTTTATTACCATCGCAATTTTATTCGAGCATGGCCAAGCATGGCAAATGTAGTTTATGAATCATGGCGATTTTTACCATATGTACCATGGCCATTTTTCTTCCTTTTTGCAACATGGCAAATTTCTTTTGCCATGCCTTTTTTCGTATCAATTGCAAAAATTACTTTTTATTGCCATGGAAACTTTGCCATGTCTTTTTGTTTCAATTAACATGTCTCTTTTTCGTATCATGACAAAAATCACTAAAATGGGTACTTATAACTTGATATAGGGAAAATAACCCCCATATGCCTTGTGCCACAATGCAATATGTTCTATTAGAGGTGTTTGACATGTTTATTTTGTTAGGTTAAAGGTGTGTTTGCCATGGAAAATTTAATATTATTCACATGGCAAATTTAATATGTTTTGTAAACCTTGCCTTTTTTGTAAAAAAATAACATGATGGCTAATTGTAAATATAATGGCAACTTTTCTAGAAATTTCCATGGCATTTTTCTGCTTTTAAAGTTGATGGCATCGTGGGCTTATTTTTGTCGCAATAAATAAATATGGGCTTCTTTTTCTCTACCGAGCTTATAGGGCCCAATAGAAAAAAGGCATGTGGGGCCGATAGGAGGGGCGTTTGAGATGTGAGGCTCTCCCATCGAACGAAATCATTCAGGTGGGGGGAGCGATCGTACCGAACGAGTCATTCGATCTGGGCTCCTTCAGACTGAACATCAGGACATTATCAACGTCCTTTTTTGAGAAATTAGAACTATCCTAGTTGGAATTGACTAACTGAGAGAGCTAGATTCCGCATTGCGAGCCACGTTGTCCGCCCATCATTCCCAAGTCTTAAACGTACATGACCTTTGTTTATTTCTATCGATCAAAACAATATTGTAAAAACAAGACCAAAGGTGTAAGTACCACTTGTCATATGTTTATGGCATATTGTTGTAGAAGGCCAAGACCAAGCATCACTTACTTGTTTTTTTAGTGTAGTGTCAAAAATGTTCTTATATTATGGGACGGAGAGAGTATTTGATGTCAGTTTGGAGACAAAGTATACAAATCTGAACTAAAATCAAATTCCCTACAACAGTTTGGATACATGTTTTCTTTGTCTTCCAGATTATAGTTTGGATTAAAACAAATCGAAATCTGAACCAAACTGTAAGAGGGAATGCAGGCAACGACTAATCAGGGGAGACCATCTGGTAGATTGGGCTTTGGGGAGGAGATGGTCGTGGTAGAGATAGACTGCCGGGAGGACATGCTAGCGCCGGAGATTCGACCGCGGTAACTGGATTGGTGGCAGTGGCGCGCTTCAAGGGGAGAGATGGGGAAGAAATGCGACGCCGGTTATGGATCGCGATGTGCAGGTGCTCCCCTCTCCCTTCACCTTCTACCTCTTGGGCGGTGGCAGGCGGCCTGGCAGCTCGTCCGCAGGCGCGGGGGCGCTAGAGGATGGCGGAGTTTGTCGACGGAGGATGACCATGTCGACGTTGTCGAAAGACGATAGGGGGCGATGACAAGTTGGACGGGAGACGACGAGGCGGAGTGGGTTGCATCGCGGGTGCAGGCAAAAGTCCGGAGGAAGCCTGCATGAAAGAAACATTTCGATCATGCTTTTGCCTCAGCCTGGCTGGGAGGCCTCTTTTTGCATCGGCTGGGCCAGACTAAGGAGGTCATGCAGCCAACCAAACATGGGCTATTTGCATCTCGGGTGCGAGCCACGTGCGAGCCACCCGACCAAACACGCCCTTTCCGGATTTGTATATGAAATAATTCTGACTCGGCTAGCGATGATGCTATATATTTGATCTAGTTAGATGAACAAATTATTACGGTAACATGATTATTTGAAAAAAAAAGAATCTATAACTAAAAGTTATAAAATCAGTTAATGATGAATTATTTTTCATTTCACCGAGACCTGTATGTACGTCACATTGTATTTACCGTGTACAAATGATACTTTTTTTTCCTACTTTAGTTGAATTTCATTTATCGTGTCTCCTATTTCTTCATGTTTAGCAGAAAAGAAAACTGAGCCGTGAGTAGTACGGCTTAACACTAAGTCACTAACTAACTAATAGGCTGAGTCTTCGTCGATCACCATCATATCACCATCGACCAAAACCTTTTCTTTTCTCTCAAGTTTGGTTATGCTGACTTGGTGTAGATATCCCTTTCGAGGAATCATATGCATGGTGTACATATCTGATATCTGCCCACTCTATCTCTAGCTAACGGGAAGACACTCACTGCACGTCACTTGGAGGCTTGGCCCTCAAGTAGCGTCACCCATTCATTTTGCATGTGTGTTAATAGAACAGAAGAAGTCCTCTACGATACTGTTACTAGTCTGAGAAAACATGGGAGCGCCATTCAATGGGTGGCTGAAAAAAATTCCGTGTCAATCGACTGATCTGAGGCGTTGGATGAAAAATTAAGGGCCGGATCACTTTCTTCTTCCTCTGAAAATAATGTTTGAAAATAATGTTTATGCCTGACCTACTATAGCCACGTGTTTTGTACAATGAAATTCATTTACACGTTAAACTTAAAGATTGCGACGGTATCAGCTCGCCTATGTTCAAAAAAAATCTTGACTAATGAAGCTGCAATAAATGACTGGCTAAGGGTTAGTCGACGGAAAAAAAATGGATCAGTCGATTTGTTTTGAACCGTCCGATAGGTGGCCTTCTTCAACCTTCTGCCCTCTCTATTCATCTTTTTCCCCAATCTGCACCACGGACCATGCGGCCGAACCGCCTGCCTCGATCGCTCGTAGCCGGCTCCATGGTTTTCACTTTGAGATTTCGATGAAATTCACTGAATTTCATTCATTTCAGCAGTCATTGAAATATTACCTTTCGGCCAAATAATATCAGTAATTTAGTACACACGAATTAAAATATTTTTCAGAAATGATCTTAAAAAATTCAAATATTGAATTGAATATAAGTGAATATTTCGGTCTTCTGGCCGAAATACGAAATCACTGAAATTTACACTGAATTCCAGTGATTTCGGTTGGTGCTGAAATTTTTCTAAAACTGAAAGTGAAAACCCCGGCGGCGCTCCCGCACTAGCGTCTTGGCCCCGGCCGCCTTCCCTTCACTGTTGTCGACAACCGTATTGGCGTCACCCGCGTACGTCCATCCCTCTAAACCGGGGAACCTGCACCCCTAGCCTTGAATCGTCAAGTTTCATACTCGCCTCTATCGGCTACCGCCGGTCACAGCTCGTTCTCGAACGAGGCCTTGCCGGCGTCCATGGGCCTCACTACCGCTCGCCCCGGCACTGCCTTAGGCAACCTAGTTGTTGCACTCCGTCGCTTGCTTTCTTTTCCACCGAATCGGCTAGCCCGAATTATATATTCAGGCAACTTAGTTCCAGCAAAACTACTACAATAAGGCCGGCATGAAACTAACTTTGAACTACTCCAGATTACAAGTATTCGACAGTGTGCCAGTTAGATAGAGCATGCGTGATCATCTACGAAAGGAGAGAACTTGATATGGGCCTTTGTGAAGAAGTTCATCTATATACATACGTTCCAAAATATTACCCCATCTCATGGAAAAAAATTTGACACGGTATATTTTTGTAATCCAACGAGCTATACTCCTTTCATAGATGCTAACTAGAAAAATGGAGTACAAATATTTTACCAACAATACTAACTAATTATTATTTTCCTCGCATAATCAATCGTGAGGAAGATTATTATTGTAACTAATGTTCGACCACCTCTCTCTCAAAAAAAAACTAACGTGTGACCTAAAGCTAAGGATTATTGGCTAGCTGAATTAACTAACGCTAACACTATACGTGGAAACAAAATTGAGAAATGCAACAGAGAAGAAGCATTTCTTAACCTAACCCTGTCGAATGGAGTGAAGACCAGAAGTGCCTCGCCCAGAAGGGGTCTCTGTGCACGCGCCGTTCCAACCTTTTGCATGGTCATGGATGGATGAAATCTTCCATGCATCTTAGAAGGAAGAGAACCCTAGCTCCAGCTGGCAGCGCGACGATGACTCTGCTGCCATGTGCGCCGCCGCCTGGTGGTCAAGCAGTTCATTTTTCACCACGGTGGCCACCACCTTCTGCTCTAGGTGGTGGCCATCGAAGCTGGCTCCACTGCCGGCGTCGTGTTCCATGACGACGGCTCCTGCTGCTCCTGGTATCTCCGGCTTCACATCGAAGACGTCGACAAACTGCGTCTCGATCTGGTCGCCGAGCGCCACCGGAGATTCGGCCTTGACGCCATTTCCGTATTGTTGCTGGCCGTTGCCGGCATTGCCCCAAGCGTGGCTGCTGCTCTCGTCCCCGGCCGCCGGCCCGTCGTAGTAGAAGTTGTCGTAAGGCTGGTGCTTCTGCGGCTGCAGCTGGTCCGCGGCGCCGACGAGATAATGATCGTGATCGTGGTGGTTGCCGTTGTTGATCTCGTGGCCGGCGTAGAGCGCGTCGACTCCGTCGTGGACATCGGCCGGGTTGGGCCCGGGGGCAAGAAGCAGCATCCCTGGGTCGTCAACGAAGGCGTCCTGGGCGATGGCGGCGGCGGCGGCCTGGTGGCGGCAGAAGTCGAGGTGGCGTAGGAGCGCGGCGAGCTCGGCCTGTGCGGCGCCGAGCTGAGTCTCGTAGTCGAGGATGATGCGGCAGCAGCCCCCGACGGGGTCGTAGGCTCGGGCCTCGGCCTGGAAGATGAGCGCGCGCATGGCGTCCGTCTGCAGGTCGGGCGGGGTCTCCCGGAGCGTGGCCTGGATGTGGCCGACGCCGAAGAGGCGGTGCGCGTTGAGGAAGCGGCGCTGCTGGTCGGCGGGGAAGTATGGGGCGAGCGGGCAGTCCGGGTTGCACTTGCGGCGCTGGTACTTGCAGGCCGCGCAGGCCTGGTTCTGCCCGGACCCGGCGGCGGCTCCGGCGACGCGGGAGGAGGAGGAGGAGGACTGGGCGACGGGGGAGGAGGGATTGGCGGAGGCGTTTGCGGCGGTGGTGGCAGCAGTTGTGATCTGGAGGTGGCACGCGGCTGGCGGTGGGCTGGGGGAGGAGGAGGAGCGGGTCATTGCGCGGCCGGCGAGGTCGGGGGCGTCGGCCCCGTCCGTCGTCGTAGGCATCGGCCGGAAGGAGAGGAGGGGAGGAGGAAGAGGAGGCTACGTACGTACCTCCTCAGTCGGCGCGATCGGTGCCTAATAAAAGGAGGCTCGTTCAACCAAACTTATCCATGCAAACGCCATGCACCCATTTTCCATCTCATCTCAGGCTACTTACTTACTTCGGAAGAAGAAGAAAAGTTGGACAGAGAGAAGAAGCTTCCTAGCTAGCTTACGCACGGCTGCTGAGTGGAATTGGTCGTGCGTGCCCGACAAACTCGTTGGCACGTGGCTCTAAGAGCATCTACAGCCAACGGACCATTTCCATCTAGAAGTACTTGAATTCGTAATGCCGTTCCAGGGTTTGTTGAGTTGTTACAACAAATTTGTATCGAGGGTTTGTTCAGTTTTCAAATTGATTCACACGGTGAGTGCCGTTAGGGTGTCTCTCGGGTCTTTTTTTTTCTTTTTTTTTACGGGGAAGCATCAGATCAATCAACTCAACAAAAAAACTCTCGGTTTTTCTTTTTGGGGTAAAGCTATCGTGTCAACTTTTTTATTACTATCTTTTAACATGGTACAATCCTAAATATTGCATACAATCACCCGTCATGTTTTCATGATAATACTATGTCTCATTTATATCATAAAGATTATAGTACAAGTCACGTAAAGACCGACATGACAACGCTGAAAAAATAGCAAAGCACTAGTCTTTGCATACGACCACAACCAAGAAGAAAGATTACAATTAAAAGCAAACAATCCTGTGAGCTGTGCTCGAGGTCCTTGCGGAAGGCGGCCATGTCCTTGCCGTAGCATCGGCATCCCGAGAGCGATGTCGTGCGATGTACGCTGGCGCGTCTCGTACGCCGCAGACCTCGTCGCCGCGCGCCAAGATCCGGCTAGACGACGGCATCCTGTGGCTCCGGCGTGATGCGGTCAGGATAGTACTCTTCGAATCGAGTGGAGAGACGGTTGAGGCCAGATTTTTACGGGCGGGAGAGAAGATTGACGTCGGCGACATTGT
>CBMN010213281.1:0-37222 GCA_000582825.1 Hordeum pubiflorum | reverse complement strand
AGGGTTTATTACTAACCATTTCCACGAGTTGTGATGATTTTTGTGAGTGCAGGTGATATATGGCAAAATACAAGGTAAAAAGACCTCCTTAAATGCTCAATTTGATTGTTCCATGTCGAAGGTCTCGCCGAGATACATGAAATGGAGTTTTGGTTCACTCAATTTGGAGTCCGGTTGACAAAGTTATGGCTTCTGGAAGAGTGGGAGATGGAATGTGTCAGAATCAGGGCAAGTCACACGGCGGGCGCCACAAAATCATGGCGGCCGCCATGGACATGCACCCAATGGCCATTAAACTTGGTCCATGGCCTCTACACTCAATGTAGAGCCCGTGGTAAGCCTTGTTCTTGCCATTGAATCACATGGAGGTCCGGAAGAATGTGTTCCAACCCAAAGACAAAGCTCAACCAAAGGAAACGACCGTGAAACGGTGTCGATTTTGCGCCAAACTTTGTACACCATCAAAGTGGAAGACAAGAGGAGGCTATTGGGTCAAACTGACATGGCGGCCACCATGACCACCTTGGCGCCCGCCATTCCTAGGTGGCGCCCACCACCCCACTTAGTGCCACGTCGCTCCTGCCACGTCCATGATCCGCGTGATGGCCTCCAGGAGTGATCTGAGCCATTGATCTAACTCGGTTGGTGAATGGACGGCTGCATGAAGAAATCACTTGGATTGTGACCCATACAACTCCATACCCATGCATGTACCCACTAAAACCGACATATGGGAGCTTCTCTAGACCGTTGATGATACGTCGGTGCAAGATGGATGAAATCCGAGCCTGCCACCTGGCGGCCACCACTCTCAAGTGGCACCCGCCACACCTCTGGCTCCAAAACTGACCTATCTTTGCCTATAAATACCCCCTATCTCCATTTAGCTATAAATACCCCTAGAATGCTCAGTTGTATGACACACCATTTCATTTGAGTTCCACTCTCATTTAGAGAGAGTAGGGAGAGGGAGAGAGGAGAGGAGAGAGCTGGAGGAGTGTCGAGCTTGTCGACACCATCTCTGGCTTCTACCTCTGCGGATGCGGGCCACCTACGAGTGAGCTGCTCTGACTTCTTGGTATAAGGTACTTGGCTCTATAAGTGTTCTACTTTCTCTTATTCATTGGTACATTGTTCAATTATTTAATTGAGTGCTCTAGTCTATGTTGTCTAGCTTAGATTAGAGTAGTAATTCATAGCGTAGTCATGGTGCTTAGGCTGTTAATTACCTGTGTGTGTGGCTTGCTCTGTAGATGTGTGGTAGCTAGTGGTGGTGACAGCACCATCTAGTCTCTGTTGTCCACCACGTGTTTGTGCAAGTTCTTAAAGCGTAGGGCCCCTGAGCAATAATGGCACAAGTTACCTTATACGGTGCTTGACAGAAGCAGTGTTCCGAGGTGAACAAGTTTAGCAGATGTAACACCCCTGGTGTTACTATAATTAAAATACTGACATGTCATCATCTGCATTGCATTTGACCATTTAGGCAACCATGATATGCATTCACTAAAACAAGTTTAAATTATTAGGTTGCTTGTGATTTGGTGCTTGAGTGAGTCCTGTACCCAAAATTCTTGTTTAAAAATCCTAAATCCCTGTTTTTCTGAAAAATCCTCGTTTACCCCTTTTTCAATATTTAAAAATCTATTCAAAATTTGAACTTGGTTTAAGAAGCAATGTTGTGTAACTTTTCAAGTTGTACAACTTTGATGTTTTGAGTTTTTCAAGTTTTATTCAAAAATAAAAAGTAATTTCAAAAATACCTTTTTCCAGCAAAAGACCCCTTTTCAAAACCAAATTTGAAATTCAAAATCTATTTCGAATTTGAAAAAGTTTTCTATACCAAAGTTGTAGAGCACCAAATTTTGAGCAACTTTTATCATTGGAGATTTTCGAGTTCAGTTCAAATTTTAAAAGTAATTTTAGATTTGAAATCGGGACCAAGTTCCAAAGTCGCATAGCTACAGTGTTACCTGTCCCCCACTCTTCCCTGACCATGGCAGGCCGTCGCCCACCGCTTCCTCACCGTTGGACGTGCCCTCGACGCGTGTCTATGGTCGTGGCAAGTTCCTTGCCTCACTGTCGAGCTCTACATGCCGTTCTTTGCCCTATAAATAGCTCTGGTCGCCACGCCGTCGTCCGTTTCTTCTTTTTCTTCTCACCGACGACCTCCTCTGCTCCCTCAAATTCGCCACCAACTCTCCACCTTGGTGCAATTCCTTTTGCATGTGGCTTCCCCACTCCTTTGTGAACCCATTGAGCCACTGAATAGCTCGTGACATCGCCTGAGGCCGTGGTGTGGTCGTCTTCTTCCCCGAGCTCGGCCAGAGCGCCGCCGCGCCTCGCCTCGCCGTGGCCAGGCCGTTGTGGCCTATCTCTACACACCCCTCCCTTTGTTCTGAATTACTCGTGATGTGATGATGCTTATGCGCTCCTTTTCTTCCTCGACGCGTGAGCAGACGCACCGGAACGCCCTCACCTTCACCGGAGCACGCCGTCGGAGACACTACCGTCGTCGACCTACGTCTTCCCGGCCTTCACTGCTCGAATTAAGGGGAGCATCAACTCCAGAGTAAGCTCCTAGTGCTAATGCACCCATCAATTTAACCGCTACCGCACCAGAGCTGTGGGAACGGCGTTCCCCGGTGAGCTTCGTCGGAGCGCGCCGCTGCTCGCAGGGCCCTCTGTGTTTTAGACCTGTTTTGAGTCGCTTGTATGGTCTATGAGACTCTCCTTCGATCGAGGGAGCTTTTGGTGTGGTCCTCACCGTTGGAGGAGGCACCAGTGAGCTTCCCCGCCGTGGAGCGGATCTGCCGGCCGCCATGACTGCCGACGGGTGGTCACGAGGGGTCTTCGAAGGGGGTGAGTTGGTCTAGGAGATGCGCGAGGTCCGGAGGATGCTGTAGGCAAAGTCCCATCACCGGGGACCTCACCGGCGGTGAGAAAATGCTGGTCAAAATCCGGCAGCCGCCGGTCAGCCTGGACCTGACCGGTCGGGCACGCTAGTCAGCCCGCGGGGAGAGTTTGAAATGATTTTTGTATTTTCTGAAAATGTGGTTTTTGCTGTAATCTTTAAAAAATCATAGAAAAATAAAGATAGCTTGGAAAATTCTACAAAAATAGGAGTATGCTCTATGCTTGATGCTCTACCTAGGAAAATTTTCAAAATTGAGTTTTGACCATGTCTGTGAAAACTAAAAATATCTCTTTTTATTAATAAATGTACCTTCTACAATTTTTGTAGGCTTTTTTGCTTAGTTAAAAATTATGAAATTATTTCTGCATGAGATTTATGAGGTGTAGAACCAGTACAAAAAGTTTGGGCTTGATCTGAGAAAGTTTATTTTTCTGCCTTTTGTAATAATTAATAATTAGTAAAACTTCGATAAATCCTAGAGGCCACATGCTTTGCTTAAAAATTATGAAACTTGTTTTGCCACTGTTTCATGACATAATGAACCTATGTGCCAAGTTTGAGCTAAATCTGAAGTAGTTTATTTTTGAGCATGTATTAGGATTTAATAATTAAAAGAAATAGAAAATTAATCCTTTTAGGTTTTGAGTGACTTTATGGTTGTTTGAAAGTCATGGATCATTAATCCAATCTGATCCATGCTATCTTGTTTAGTTGTTCACCATGTACCTTATGAAGTACTTATATGTGCTTTATGTTCTTAATGGCTTTTATAAATAAATATTAACCTTGCTTCATGTAGTAAATTAAAGACTAGATAAAAATGAATCCTTTCTGTTTTGACCCTTGAGTACCTGTTTAGGTGCTGGTCATGGTTAAAAGTAATGCAACCAAGTTTACTTTGTGTTCCTAGCAAACCTAAATAGAAAATAATTAATTTTACTAGATGAACAAGTGAGTTTTGTTAGCTTGCAATCTTGTCATATAGGAGATGTTATGTTTGCCATACTCATGCTCACCTTGTGCTATGTAAAGTAATGGATGTGCTTATGTTTCCTAATTGTTTAAGTAAATAAATGACCACCCTGCTTCATGAAGTAGTTTAATGAATAGGTAAAAATGGTCCTTAAGGACTCCTTAATCAACTAAGTAGTTCAACAAGTGGGTTTTGTCGGCTTGCAATTTTTGCCGTGAAAGGAAGTTATGCTTATGTTATGTTGCTCTCTCATAGGCGTCCATGTTGCAAGCTTAGTCATAAGATGCTTATGTTAACTTTGTCGCATCTGTATGTTGCATCATCATCATGCAAGCATTTCATGAGCATATCATTAAAGCATGCATTTTTATCATTGCGTGTAGTTGTCGACGATAATCGAGTAAGGTTGGACCAACTTCTAAGGAGTTTCAAACTCAAGTGGAAGTGGGTTTCGACTTTGGTGTTTTCGACCTTGTAATCAGACTTCTCTGCAACAGAAGGCAAACCCCGGTGCATTTAAACCTTTTTCCTTGGATTGCAAAAATTATGCTTTCATTCACACCTTAGGTCTAGTGTATTGTGCATTAGGTGATGATAGGAGTTGGGTGATTAAACCCCTTGCTGCATACTTACCATTCCTTGCTACACCTTACCCAAAGATCCTTTTTATAGCAAGATAAAGTTAATGTCGCTTAAATCTGCTTAGTTATAAGATCTCGCATGAAGAAACCGTCTGTCGCAATGTTGCTTTGCTCGAGCATTGTCTCGGGGGCTGATTGGTTTCGACATCCGAGTAGGGTACCTCTCTCAGGTGCCACCTTATGATGATAATCATGATAATAACTTGAGACCGGGCGAGACTCGATGATGATCTTGTCCTTGTGGAAAGTTATATTGGCAGTTTTGCCTGGTTCTATGTTTTGTCCCGCCTGTGTCGGTTAAGGACCGTACCGTTGTAGACCTGCATAGTCGAGACTTGCAACTAGCTACATACCGTGTTGGTAAGCCTGTCTCCTTGGATGAATCTACGGCTTGAAACGCTAATTACGCACTGGGAGTGTAGAGATGGTGGGATACCCACCAGCCTGTGGCTTGGACCTGTGGTCCTTTTAGTGGTGTACGGGTATCTCGGGTGGTGTGTACCGAATCAGCCGTGGAGGACCCAAGTGAAGGGTTGATATATGTAGGAACCGTGTTCCTACATATGTCGTGTGGTTAGGGATCCCCAGCTGGGTATAATCGATTCGAATCGTCGTCTGCTCCTCGGTTATAGGAGACTCGCTATCTGCTCTACCCGTAGCTTAATTTATGATTCATGACTATTATGACCCCATCGTGGTCTTGTTCATGTTTCTCTCAGTAATATAAATTAAGTTGTTTGAAAAGTGTTTGTTACTGCTTTACTTAAATTGGATTCATGTTCACTTGAACCATAAAGTAAAACTTGAAAGTAAGGATCTATTTAGTAACATTCTATTTATGCAAAATCCTTGTTGGAAAGCTTGGCAAACCCACCTTGTTACCCAATGGCCAGCATATTCCTTGAGAGTTTTTTCTTTTGTCGGGTAAGTCTTGTTGAGTACCTTCGTACTCAAGGTTCTTTAAACCCCTGTTGCAGGTGTCGGCATGGACAGGTGTGCGTTGGCCCCTGTTACATGTCAGTTGTTGAAGTCGAAGCTGATGATAAGTTAGTCTTGTGTGGTCTTTGGGCAAGACACTCCAAATGGTGTGACTATGATAAATATGTTCCGCGACTCCACTACTTATGGTTGTAACAACTCCACTTAGTTGTAAGTTTTGAAAATGGTTTTGTTAACCCTAGTGTTATGTAAGTCTTCCGCTCTTACTCTGATGTATTTTGTAAAACTGTTTAAATACTGCATTGTTCAGATGAGTGATTTCCTGTCTCGTGGATTATTCAGGGTTCACCCGACAGATGTTTCTCGGGACTTTGGGAACTCAAGTGTTGCCATTGGAAGTCGATGCGACAACGATGGACACTTGTGGGCCCATATCTCGGGTATTCTGCCACAGTAGACTCTTCCTTTGTCTAGTACCCTTGTCTTTAGGTTCCCCTTTTATCCCAAACAGCCCAAAACACCTTTTGTCTTGGGACAACCTTGGTTAGTAGAACACGCACGTTCCCTGTGGAAATTGATACCTCAGAATACTCCTTGGTGAAAGCTACATTGACAACTGTGTGCTTGCGGTTATTCCCCTTGCTACATTTTGTGTCAACAATGAATAGACAAGATGAAGAAATAGTGAAGCTCAGGACAGAAAAACGTATTCTCACCCAGGAGCTAAACAAAGTTAAGTCTGAGAAAGCTGTTATGCTCAATGCTTTAGGCAACATGAGTCATGCTCTAGATCCCTTCCATCCTCCTAGGCGCTGAGCTAGTTAGTTATCCAAGGCACAGTGTTCAATTTAGTTTGTTTTGTTTCGTTCAGCAAGTCAAAGTCATGTAAGGTCCAATGTTTGTATAATAAAGTGCCTTGTTATTTTAATCATTATTGTTTGAAGTTTTGTTTTTAAGAATTTAGCAGGAACAAGTGTGGGGGAGATTACTACCTTCACTAAATTCCTCTTGTTTTCCTACATCCAGGTTTTTTCACTCCACTCTCTCTCTAATTATATCTTTGTTCTCTCATTAATAAACCAATATATATAAAACTAAAGTTTTTGAGAAAGTCCAAAAGATGAAAGGAAGTGATTATCAAATTATGATTTGTTCAGATATTTCCTATGGAATTACTTATCACTGTAGAATAGAAAGTATTAATCATGTCTTTGATCTTAAGATGTTTTCTTTGGAGATTACTCTTTGAAAAATAAGTAAAAATAAAATTAGCAATTCTTCTCCTTTAAAAGTCGTAATAACATAGATATCCCAAAGAGCCCTTCTACTTTCATATTTAAAGCTTTTGCTAAAGTTGGATATCTTGTAAGAGAAAGCTATCATACTCTTGAAAGGTCAAAATTGCAAGATTCACTCTTCCGAAGTATTATTGCGTCAGAGGCATGGGCTATGTAAAAGTAAGAAATAATCAAGGGCAAAATTATGAACCTTGATAAAAGAGTTTGAATTGAGGTAAAAGAAAAAGAGAAAGGACAAATGTCTAAAAGGCCTCAATAAAAGTATGATAAAAGAATGATAGCCCATGGTACCTTTGATATGCAATATGGCAGCAGGAGTGACACATAATTACGCAGAGTCTTGATCTGGGAGTGTGGTAGTAATCCCCCAAGTTTCTGAAAAGTTAGCTAAAAGCATAATAATTTTGAAACCTTAGAATTAATTTGTGGAAGAAGGCAAAATTGCCTCAGTGAGAATAAAAGATAATGACTGATCCTATTGAGAAGTACCACGTAAAGGGAGAAGAAGAAGAAGCTATCTTTCTCTTTAATAATAAGTTTGCAAATTTTCTCTAGATGATTATGTTGAAGAAAGAAGAATGATTATTATTTTCTAATTCTATGAGTATAAGTTTTCTGCAGGGATATAAATGAATAAATTATCTCTTGGTAAACTATTCGCCTTTTCTCGAGGACGAGTAAAAGTCTAAGTGTGGGGGTGTTGTTGGTACCTCTTATGTGCCAAAATATAAAGATATTTGGATATAAAATATGAAGTAAGAATGATATGAGATGAAGAAATAATGTTTAAACTCATAGAGTTCCAAAGTTTTGGTGAATTTATGACTTTGCAGGAATTTACAAGAAATTATATGATAAAGAAGGAGAAAATACACAATTGAAGAGGGAAAATGGAATTTTGAAATAATGTCGGTGAGAAAACGTACCTGGACACGTGGAAGGACATGTGGACCAACCCTGGGCCCACCTGCCACAGGGGGTGTGCGGCCGCCTAGGCCCCCTGTGCAGCCGACCGGGCTAGCCCACGGGTCAGCCTCTCCTTCATATGTTGGTTCCTCCACCGCCTTAGGGTTTTAGATTCATCTACATCCACCGTTGATTTAAATCGATTCATCCTTCGGCTCGTATTCATTCCGCCAGACTACAAATATGTGGCTAGACACCCCTTAGGATCATCCTCATTTATGAATTCGAATTCTTCAACTCCAAACCCTAGAATGAGAGATCAAGAGCAAGATCATCAAGAAGAAGACTAGTTCTAGTCTATTTCTAGTTCTAGTTCTTAGAAATTAGAGGGAAAATGAGGTAGAAGTTGAAGGAAGCTACCGATTTTGGGAGTTTTCCTACAAGTTGTACCTGCAGATTCAAGTTCTATAAGTTCATGATTCTGAAATTGTTTCTTATAATCAATTTCATATTCAAGTTAGTATATATTGTTGTATTTACCATTTCTACAACTCTTTTGAGTACTTTAATTCGTTGGCCACGAGTTGGAGTAGAGTTTTAGTGTGGGCATGGTGCCTAGACTCAAATTCTCGTAAGATGCACCTTCATCAGTCGGAACGTAGGTAGTTCACGGGTGTGACTTAGCAGCCTGTTGAGTCTTTTATAGTCCTACTCCCGTTGATAAGACAAGAAAGACATATAATCTCGTAGTGGTGTGTACTCTGTTTGCACTCCTCTATTGCAGATGTCTATGGTATATGACAGGAGATAGTTTTCTTATAGAGGTAGGAGAGAGAAAGTTTGATAAGAGTTCCTTAACCTTTGTGTTTCCAATCCTTGAATTGCTGCTCAGGGGTTATCGAAAGGTCCTTGATTTCTAAACCATTCCTTTGGGTTCGATATTTAAAGCTAGGTCATCCTGATGAAGTGTGACAGGATATTTTTGTCTATGCGCTTGTGGATAAAACAAGTGTGAGTTAATAAATATCAACAGTCGGCCAAAGGGTTGCACTTCCTTCTTGGAGAAGATTCCCTCCGACTTCCTTGTTGTAAAAGAAAGTCTACAACCAACGTACCATGGCCTACTGGAATAGAAGGCAGCGTAGGCTATGGTGTGGCATGATGGCACTGCAGGATGGGACGTTCTGTCCAGGTGTCATGATCCCCACTGTGGAGCCCTGTTGCGATGGGCACTGCACGTCCCGAGGCCCTATGAGGAAGGCTTTGGGGAGTGTGTCGTGCCTCTCTCCCACACTACGGGGGTGTGGGTTAGTCCGCCTATGCCTTGCTGAGCGTAGTTGCCGTGAGCAAGTAGCCTACTAACAGATGTAGTTGGCTTGTACGGTCACATCGCGCCAGGCGTCAGATTGGGGTGACTACAGTCTATGCCCTATCCTGAGTGTGCTTGGTGTGCATCGTGGGGTCGGTGCCCACCAGGTTGTGGATCACTGCGCCGTGGGGCCCTGAGACCATCAGGTGGTTCCCGGGGCTAGGGCTCGATCGAGGTGCGAATGGCCTCTTTCCATAGACCCATCGCCTCAGGGCATACCTGAGCTGGTCTTCTAGTCGCTGAGATGATCTTCACCTGTTCTTCAGCCTCATGCATGGCGTGGTTAGTCTTGAGGCTTCGTCGCGCTCCTTATTCCATCCTGTATCCTGCTTATCAACATTCTCGCAGACATGTTTAGTATAAAGTTTGGGTACCCCTTACCTTGGTACCCGACAGTAGCCCTCGAGCCTTTATGGGAGTGAGTGCACTCCCATGGAGGCTTCATGTTGTGTAAATCGATTATGTTCTCGGCGGGATAGTTCTTTCGGTTGGTGCACGCGAGCGGACCTGCCGGGTGTAGGCCCCAAGGCCTTGGAGGGTATGTTGATTCTGTCCAAGGGCCTTTTGTAATTGGACAAACCCTCCATCATTTATGTACCTTTTGGGCTTTCATGTTGACCAGTTGACCGTGCCCATGATGGAGGATCAGGGATTTGGCATGAGGCTACGCTGCCATGGCCAAATATTTGTAAGGTGAGCACCTGAGCCTCTTTTGTAGAGGGCGATCAGGTGGGCCTGTGTCTGACGTTCGCTCCTCCATACTTCTTTCGTGGAGGCAAGGGTTGGGATATGCCACTTGCCCCAGTTAGATGGGACATGACAGTCTTGGTGAGCTGTTAGCGGGTAGGTCCAAGTGGACACCCGTTCCCCATTCGATAAGGGTCGGACTAGTGTCCTGGAGGAGACTCCAAAAGTACCTTGGAGGTGTGTCTCCTGGGTACCCGGTCCATTCGCTAGGACCAGGTGGCTCGTTGCCTCCCTTCAGGAGGATCCCTCTTGAGACTTCCTTGGTCGGTCTTGGACAAGGCATAGGGTGTACCTGGCCTCAGTGGTGTCAGGATGCATGGCTATGTATCGAGCACACTCGTGCGTTCCCTGACTCTGTTTGCCCTGAGGCGACCCGTTCGAGCCCTGGTGGGGCCGGCCTTCGAACATATGAGTGGTAGTGGGCTCGGTGCCCTGGTTTTCCTTACATTGGAAGGCTTCCGCCGGAGCGGGGATTCTCTCCTACCGGATTGTGGCACTTCTTTTGAGATGGTTCCTCGCAGAGGTGGAACACGCTGCATTTGTAGTAGTGGGACCCGTGGCCTAGCCTGTGATCTTCAAGGGGGATACGCATTCAATGCGGTTTTTAGGTGGGATTTTATACACCAGTTGCACCCCTCTGGCTTCCCTTCCTTCCTTGCCATATAAGATGCAGAAGCGTTCAAGCGGTTTCCCTACCATGCCATTAGCGATCTATTTTCTGCTGCTGTCTTCTTCTCTACCCTGTCATTAGTAGAAAGAGTAAAATTTTGTGTGTGGAGAGAGGAGGCAGGGAGCAGTTACCTTGTCATACCTTGCAATGGCGATGAACTACGAGATCGTCGGTGTGAAACTATGCGAGCCATGCTCGGTGACCGTGCGGATGATGGAAGAGTTGGTCGTTGGCGGCCTGCTCAGGTCACTTTCTGATGCCGACCACGCGGAGTGGTTGGTGCCACCGTTTGGTGAGTGGGAGCCGAGACTGCCCCCGGGGTACGTCATGAGCTTCACGGTGTTCCACGAGCGTGGGTTTGGGATGCCACCCAGCCACTTCATGATAGCCCTCCTGCAATATTATCAAATCGAGCTTCACAACTTAGCCCCCAATTCCATCACTTAGGCAACTGTCTTTGCCGCCTTTTGTGTGGGTTATCTGTGGATTGAGGTCCGTTGGGACCTCTGGATCCATCTCTTCCATGTGGAGCTAGCCCTCAATCCAGTTCGAGGGCAAGCGGGGAAGAAACTGATGGCACATGCCAGTGGCTGCACCCTCCAGGTTCATCAGTGGGAGCAGGCGAACTACATTCTGGCCAAACTGCCCACCTCTCATAAGGGGTGGCACAGTCGATGGTTCTACTTGCGGAACAACAATGGAGCGCTACTACCGTACACTGGCAAGGTGATTTCCCATGCTTCGGAGCAGTGGCGCCGCAGGTTTGCTCCGGGGTGGGAGATTCCCATGACGAGGATGATGTGAGCAATCTGCTGGCTCACCAATGCTAAATTGATGGCGTCATTGGTGATCTCAAGCTTCCACCATAGGCGGGTGTTAGCCTTGATGCATCATCGAGTTCTTCTCTATGACATGAGACTGGGGGTGGCCATGGAAGACTCCCGGATGTCCGAAGATACCCTTGAGGCCACCGAGATCATCAAACGGGTGAACATGGCGGTGGGTTCAACCACGAAACTTCCTCAAGGTCCCCCAATGCATCCCACGGAGGGATACATAAGCACAGTTAGTGTTTTTCACTCAGCTTCCCTTCTTCTATGTTTCTCTTCTTTCCTGGTCTCTATTTTACTGCGTATTGCAGGGTCTCGCCAGGAGAGTTTCACGGTCTACTCCCCCTGCTGCCGCGTGGAAGGCGGCGAACATCGCGGTTGCTACCAGGCAAAAAGCAGTGAAGGAGAGGATTGACGCTAGGAAGAGGTAGAACATCAAGAAGGAGACATGGAAGATGGCCCTGGCTAGACTCCGCAAGCGCCGGGTGGCAGCGAGAGAGCCAAAGGAACCGACTCCCGAGACATCTTCCGATGATGATGATGAAAAGGCCGACGACAGCAGCAGCAGCGATGATGACCTCGGCAGCAGTGCCTTCCTTGGGGATCGTGAGGGACGTGCGCTCTCCAAGGGGAGCCTCTAGCTCTTGGTACCTCCGACAGCAGCGCTCTAGGCGTCACCAGTCGGTTCTCGATTGATCCAGAGACCTGGTCGGTGGTAGAGATAGCCTCAAGGCTTCTGTCAGCGGCGTACACTAAATCAGGGCCATCAGGGCAACCGAGGACCTGACCTTCTCTCAAAGACGAGGGGAGAACATCACGCCAGCTCTCAAGCGATCCACCCTCGGTGACCCGGTCAGGGAAGGCATTTGCCCCTTGGGCTTGGGGACCTTCATCCGAGGCCTTCATTTCCTCATCATCGATTCCATCGTCATAGAGGCCGAGTAAAGAGCCAGGTGATCCTGAAGCGCCAGCCTTGCCTAGGTGTCAGATTCCAAGTAAGCATGCTCTTACTTTCCTGATTCTTTCATCCCGCATGTGGTCATTTCCATCACACGCAATTGTCCCTTTGCATCCTCAGGCGCAAAGAAAGGGCGAAGTCGATCGAGCCACCCTCCACGAAGAAGGCCAAGCCTAATGAGGCATGCACTGGTGGCTAGAGGTAGGAAGCCATTCCCACTCCTATTGAGGCTCCATGGTTGGAGAAGGTCCATGCCGCCACCGCGTGCCAGAGGTCCAAGGTCTGGGCTATCCTATAGGCCTCAGAGGCGCCAGCACTACCGTCGATCACCTCTACCACTCTAGTGGGGTTTAGCGTTACTCCTCTAGCCTGCTCCATCATTGTCAGGGTGTCACCTAGCTCCTCCATAGGGCTTGAGTCCACTCCCAGGGGTGATGCCTCAGAGGGTGCTTCTGGCAGTCCTCCTGCTGTGAGCCCCCCAGGGCACTAGTGGAAATGGAGGTTTCGCCCACCATGGCATCCCTTGTGGTCGTGCATCCTGAGAGGCCAGAGCCTATACTAGAGGTGCCTAGCCGACCTGAGTCTGGTCCTGCCGCCAGTACCATCAGGGATCGGTCGGAGCTTCACCGTCCATTGGTGGTTCAGGAGGCCTCGGCTATGGAGAAATCGTTGGAGGGTGTCCAGAGGTTTCTCACCGTGGATCTCCCTGCATTATTGTGTGTAAGCCTATTCCCTTTTTCATGGAGAAACTTGTGCCTCCAAGGGTTTGGCCTTTAGTGGTTGGTCATTTTGCTAACTTTTCTTCCTGCATTCTGCAAACGTTGGCTAGGTTGTCCTATTGTAAGAGCCAGTACATCATGGACACCACTTTGTATCCTAGCGCTTAGATCGAACAGGAGAACAGAGCTAACCGCCATTCAGAGGAGTTGTTCGAGAGCATCACAAATGCTACGAGGCTAGTTTCTGAAAGGAACTAGTTGCAGGGTGAGACCATGCAACTGTGGGGGGCCCTCGATGGTGCTTCACATGACCTTGAGGCCTTGAAGGCTGAGCTTGTGCATGAGAGAGGACGACTCTCCATACTTGAGAAAAAGATTGAGACCTTTGAGGAGGCTGACAGGATCCTACCCAAGGAACTGAGCACCACGAGGGTGGCACTGGGGTAGCAAGGCAAGGAGTTGCTTCGGCTGCGGAGGGAACTCTAGGCCTCAGAGCATGCATGGGTCATGGCCACTCAAGGACTCATGGTCCTTCATCAAGAGATGCAGCGTGAAAGGGAGAGGGCCGAGGCGATGGCTTCCCAGTTGCTCCAGGAGCAACACAGCACCAATGGTTAATCCTTGTTTCTTTTTACATCCTCTTGCTTTCCAGAGCACCTCGATTCTTACTTTGGGGACCCTGTAAAACTTCGCAGGACCTTAGTAGTCAGGGATGCATCCCTTGCTTTCCTTGAAGTGTCCCTGGTTATGGAGCAGGGTAGACGTGGGGCCTTTGAGATCACCTCTCAAGGTGTGCTGTCTGCAGTCGGGGTGGACATCGAAACTCTGTCAGCCGATGACTTCAACCATTAGGTCAGCATCTTGCCTAGGCTAGTCCAAGATTATGCTTAGGGGTCTTACATTTAGGGGTAAAGTTTACCCTTGCGGTCGCCTCCTCGATCTATAATCTCAACTTGAACTGTTCATCGGTGGAGTGTGCGTGCCTCGTTCAGAGGAGGATCATCAGACAGAGATCATCACCACGTTACTAGAGAGGGTGGACGCCCCTAGGGAAGCACAAGTATGCATTTTTGAGCTCTCGATCAATCTTCCCTCATTGGAGATCAAAGACAGCGAAGTCAAAGTTCCTGGTGTAGGTGACACTGCTCCAGTTCCCCTCGAGGCACTGACCACCGTCGAGGCCCTCGAACTTGCAGGAGTTGTCTTAGCTCCTCTCGGGGCCTCCATCGATGTGCCTGAGCCCCTAGGGCAGGCTTCGATGTTGATGTTATCACGACCCCAGACGAGGTGCTTCTCAGTTACACGGCAAGTCTCTTGGGTGTTCTTCAAGGTGATGAGCCTGACCCCCCTATACCTTAGTAGGCTTAGCGCAGGAGAGTCTAGCATCTGTATAAATGTGACTAACAACAAGAAATATAGTTGCAGAATGTAAAGCAGTAGACTTGCTATAAGTTCTTTTGGTATGAAACTAGTCATTTTCATTCCGCAAAAAATTTACACTCCGTTCCGAAGACGTTTTTTCTCTTTCCCACAAGACCGCATGTGGTGGTACATGAGAAATGTGGGGGGGTCTCCCCCCTTTAGCCCCTGAGGGGTAGTCTAGTTTTTTGCTAAGAAAAGACCAGGTCACCACTTTTTTGCGTTGAGATATGGCCGTAGCCTACCTTGCGTATGGACAAGGATCGAGCCCTCTAGGGTTTCATTAGTGCCTCTTAGATGGGCTGGCATGGAACTGTTGTAGCTCTTAGCTCCCGAGGCAAGCATCATCCACAAGGGTCAAATCTCTTTAGCATGTGAGGAGTTCTTTTAACTTCTTTGAAGTTTTAGAGAGTCTTCCTCTTGAAGAAGGAAAAAATGAATCTGATTGACAAAAAGGAGAAGTGAGACTACGTAGCTTGTTGACCCTTTGGGCTTTGGTTCATCCATGAACACTGCGTCTGATGTAGCCGGCGCCATCCGAGCGTTCTGCCTCTCAGTTGTTGTTACCCCCTCTTTCTCTTTTTTAGGGGTTACCTAAATATAACTCAGGTCCATGTAACCCATTTTAAACCATTATATCTGAGTCGAGAGTAAAATATTTTGAATTTATTTTTGTGTTCTGACTTAGTCATGTCCCATCTCCCTCGAGCTTCTGTGTTTTCGTTCTCTATCCTTACTGCAAGGAAACATTCATGAAACTATTTTTGATTTTTAGGTGACTTGTTTAGGATCAAGGTGTCGAATGCGGATTCTATAGCTCAACGGCATAAGCGGTCCTATGGCTCTATTTGCCTTGCTTCCTTGGTCACATTTTCATGTACGTTTCTCTTAGTACAGTGAGATTCCGGTACAGGAAAGCTCATTCAAGGGCTCAGGAAGGAAGATACTTTCAGTTCATTTTGGTTTTCCCCAGAGGAAATCCTTTTTTTACAGAAAGTTCTTCACACATGACATTACTACTCTCAAGCTCTTACATGCTGAATACTTCAAAATATGAACTTTTTAGAAAGAAGAAACATAACTTATGGGCCTAGACCCCAGTGAAAGGCGTAGTCCTCCTCATCGTTGTCAGAGAAGTCGATGCAGTAGTCCTCTGTGTCCTGGAACCATTGCAAGGCCTCTGTGTTCTTGATTCCTAGAAGGTTTTGCCTCCCTGCCCATCCTTGTACGAGGATGGTTGGAGGGTCGAACCATGCACTGAGCATCATCGTGATGAGGTCTTCATCCAGAGTTGACATCTCGGTGTCTTCCGCATCTCCCGTGGTGGATCCGGTCATTCCAGATTATCAACGGGAGTCACCGTCACTTCATGGACTCGCCTCTTAGGGTCCACCACGGTGTAGGTCGTCAGTGTTCATCGCGGGGGTGCCAAAGCTAATGGCTCCTATCATGAGGAGTTCTCAACGGTGTGATTCTCAGGGAAAATCATTGTATCACCTTGTGGCATCCCCGCCGATGACCTTGCGACGTCCGCCGGGGGTTCTTGATTGGGAGGCTAGTGCCTCATCTTGTGGGCATGGTGATGGCATCGGGGCTGTCATCTTCCTCGTGCTGCTCATGGCGTGGGGATCACTGCCTCTCCTGCATTTGTGAGAAGGATCCCGTCAAATCCGTGGCCATCTGCCATGAACTTGAGGTTGCCAAACATGATGATCTCTCCCTATGAGTACAAGGGAGCCAGATCTCTGAGGCATAATATCTCCCAAGCCATGGATGAGAGCGCAACTTCACCCTACATGGTGCGCCAACTGTTGGTGTCAAGAATGGCAGTGTACTTGATGTCGGCGAGTAATCGTGGGCTGTGTGTCTAGGCCTGTTGGATTGCGTGAGATGGACACGAGTTTATACTGGTTCGGGTCCACGAGGAGCCCTACATCTAAGGGAAGGTGGAACAACACATGTCATCTCACACCGAATGCTCATAATGGGGTTGGTTATAAGCGTGGGGAGAGGAGCCATGCTCCAAGTCCCCAGAGTGTGGAGAGGAGCCTACTGGGCGTCTGTTGATATCTCTGAATGCACACAAGTTTATCCACAAGTGCACAGATAAAGATACCCTGTCACATTGCACTAGGATGACCCAGCTTTAATATCGAACCCAAAGGAACAGTGTGACAACTAAGATTATGACTTAACCCTGGAGCTATCTCTTCAAGGATTCAAGAATCAGGTAAGAGAGTAGAAAATTAGGAACCTCCACCACAATATGTTATAAGGAATATAACTGCTGCTCATATAGGGACATCTACAATGGAGGATCAACAAACAGAGTATGGTCCCCTACTAGAGGATCAACAAACAGAGTATGGTCCCCTACTAGATGGTTATTCCTGCTCACACCTACCGACGGGAGTAGAACTATAGAAGATTCAACAGGTCAATAAGTCACACCTGTGAACTACCTATGTTCCAGTCGATGAGGGAACACCATACGGATATCTAAGCCCAAGCACCATGGTTACACTTAGAATATCATCTTTAAACTAGAGCAACCTAGCTAAAGCACTCCGAAGAGATGTAGGACTAAAGAATAGCAGACATAAACATACTCGATTATGATGTTGATGAACATAGTCTTTTAAGATACAAGTTCAATGAACTTGTAGCTTGGTACAAGTGGTAGAGGCAGCTCTCGATAGGCCGGTAGCTCCTCCAGGTACTTCCCTTTCTCTCATATGTACTTCTAACTAGGGTTCTAGAATTAGAGCTAGGGTTTCTAGTTCTAATCTAGACTAGTTCTACTTGAGGGTTCCTATTGATCTCCTCATTCTAGGGTTTGGAGGTGGAGAGCTTCTATTCTAATGAGAGATTATGACTAGAGGAGGGGAGTCTACCCATATATTTATAGTCCTGTGGGATGGATATGAGCCGTAGGATCCAGCGACCTAAATCAATGGCGGATGTAGAGCAACCGACATATGAGCGAGAGGGTGACCAGTAGGCCCCCCTGGTCGGCCAACCAGGGGCCCATTGTGCGGCCGCACAGCCCCGGTGACAGGTGGGGCCGAGCTTTGGTGACGTGTCCTTCCACGTGTCATAGTCCATCTTTCCACTGACATTCTTCTATAATTTTGTTTCCCTTTTCCGTATTGCGTATTTCTCTATTTCCTTGGTGTATTTTCCATGCTCTTTTTATATAAATCTATGCAAGTACAAGGATTCACCAAAACTGTGGAATCTTGTCAGTTGAAACCATAATCTACCATTGTATCTTTGATTTATTCCATTTCTCATGTTTATTGCATCTATTGTTCTGGTACATAAGAGTCGTCGACAACACCCCCAAGCTTACCTTTTGCTAGTCCCTAGCAAACATTTAATTATCAAACATCAGGTGTTGTGGCGATTATCAGATAAGTCAAAACAGATATATATGTACTTAAACAAAAATTCTCCTCCTTTTTAATAAAGATATAGATTGATTTATTAATTTTATAGAGCATAGAGCTTCTCAAGTCCTTGACTAGTCAGAAAGAACATAATGATTAGCATAAGTACTATACCACATATCCTTTCATCTCACCTTCTATCTGGAGTTTTTGTAGATTTTCAAAACAAAACTCAGAGATTCCTGTGTATGACATCTCTCAAAGGTCTCTCTTTATCTTTTATACTTCTCACCTTGAGGCTTTTTCCTTCTTTTCAATTTAATTATATCTAGAGCTTTAGTATTTCATTGCATATCTTAGATTTGTGTGTATTGCCAACCAACACTTCATAACTTGGGAGATCAATGCCATACTCCTAGGTCAAGATCAAAAACTATTTTTCTTTTTGTCACTCCTGCTGGCATATTGCATATTAGAGGGACCATGGGCTATCATTCTTTTCACATACTTTTATTGAGGTTATTTGTCATTTTGTCCTTTCTTTTTCTTTTTCTTCAATTAAGACTCTTTTATCAAGGTTCATAATTTTGCCCTTGGTTATTTCTTTACTCTTGCATAGCCCATGCCTCTAATGCAAAAATACTTCGGAAGAGTGAATCTTTTAAAATATAAACAAGATCTTGATCCTGTTTGAAGTATGATAAATCTCTTCACCAAAATTACAAGGATAGTAGCTCAACCAAAAGTAAGTAGGAAGCTTAATTATTTATATGATAAGGCTATTGGGTGTGAACTAAATGATTGTCATACATGAACTCATCATGTGATTTTAAAGGTTTTTCAAAGATAAAATCTCCAAACCTCTAGTGAAACTTAGAATAAGAGTAATAGTAACTCATACTATCATATCATGTCTTTCAAAATATTCAAGTCTTAGGATAAACAATAGCTCTTAATTATTTAGAAATATTGCAGTATGATTAATGATAGGAGAACTTAAGCTTAAGGACAAACTATTCACTCAATCTTAAAAGATCATCGATCATTCCATAGATATTTATTTTAGTGCATAGCAAGGTTCATCACTTCTTTATTGACTCTTAACTCTAGGACTCTTAAAACATTAAGGTATTATTATAACACTAAGACTCATTAAGACTCTATATTTGGTTTTACACTTTTAAAAGCTCGATTTAAATATAATAATAGTAATAGATAAGAATACTTATCAAATAATGGCGATGATTGATGGTGGTGATAAAGGCATAATGATAGTGATAGGGGATTGCTCCTCCCAAGCTTGATGTTGACATGGTCATCCTCTATTGTCATTTTAAGATGTACAGACAATAGGTCTATCACATCTTCAAATCCTGCAAGGCTTACTAGATAACAAAGCTTGTGGAACTGGTTAAGCATTAGTGAAACTACTTTGTATGTCTATTACCTTAGAAGATCTCTATTTGTAAATTGGATTTGTCTTTTTGGTATTTTTGGTATTTCTAGTTTTAGATATGCAAAGGCTAAGTAAGTAAATGTACTAATAGAATACTTTTTTTATTTTTATGCTACCACAGTGAGTGGATCATTGGTGGTGCCAGTGACCAATCACATGGGGCTTTAAGATTTTGTAGGATGAAGCAAGTAAATAAGTATTTTTATTTTATTTTCTAATGTGATGTAGAAAGTACAGATAACTATTAATGAGTAGAAAGGGAATAAGGGAGATTACTTAGCTTGAAAAGGTTTGATTCCCCCAAGCTTGGATGATAACGTGATGGTGTAGTGATGCAGATAGATGTAAGAATAGGTTCTCCAGGTAGTGTGGTTGTTGGAGACTTGTCTTGTTCCTTAGGAAGATGTGATGAACTGATCTTGTTCCTTCGCGTTATTCCAAATCCTTCCAGCGAGAGCTCAATGATATGGAGTCCGCCGAACTGGTCTTTTGCTGAGTTCATTCTTTAGATGCATGAGCAGGTCTTAGTGATAGAGACTCTTGTTGATTGCTCCTCTTGTGATGTTGACTCAGGTGTTGATTCATCTGCTTCTAGTGGCATAGTGGCTTTATCCTTCATGGTTTCCTCCTTAATTCTTGGTAGTTATTCTAATGCCTTCTTCTTCTCAGCTTCCTAGAATGAGTAGTGGATCATATTCTGATCCTAGATTGCAGATAGTATTATGGAAGATCTTCTGATCAATGGTGCCATCGATCATCAACTCTCTCAGGTATCTTCTTCCATTTAGATAAATGATGAAGGAAAGAGATGTTCAATACGATTGGGCACCATTGATTGAATGTTTCTTCTTAATATTAGTTGCTTGGCTCTGCTCTTCCTTCTTCCTGGTAGGAGAAGCACCCAGTGGGTTGTCTTTGATCACATGGTGGTAGGAGTTGAAATGTCTTGAATATGATTCTCCTCCCTCATACTTGATCATGAGACAACTCTGGATAGTAGAGGTGTATCTCCCGCAAGCTAGCTCTTGTATTGGTGGCCTTTTGATTTCTTGCTCTCTTGGATTTTTCCTTCTTCTTATGCTATTAATTGATTCTCAATTTGAGTCCCTTGGCATTGTGTTCAGACCTCTTACTCTTACTCATCACTTCTTAGTTCTTCACTCCTAGGAGGATGAGTTGTGTCTTCTTCGTGTAGAGTTGTTGGAATTCATTGCATGCCTTGCTCCATCTCCATTGTGAGTTCATCTCAGGACTTCCCCAAATTAAATTTGAAAGATCTCTACAAGGGTTAGTCCAATAGAATATATCTAAATTCTAAACAAGTGAATCTTGATTCGATAACCATACTAGACACCACGTCTACTCCAATTAAAGAAGGCTAAATTATGCCTATAGAAGATTCCACTATCTTCCAAACCAGAACATACTAGTGTATAAAGAGGTAGCATGAAAGCACTATGGAGATTAAGTCATATGGAGATGAAAGATTATAGTTGTTTATTTAGCAAGCTGAGTATATCGTAAGGTATACAACCAAGACAACATAGCAATATGGTTTAATATATTTTAGAGAAATATTCCCCCAAGCTTGAGTTTTGTAAACTCTAACTTGGACGATAATTTCTTCCAATGAAATTTGTATTGCATAGTGAATTGATTGAACATACCTTAAGTCGTCCTTCATTCTTTGATTATCCTGACCTGCATGGTTAGTGATAACAATACCCAAAGGAATACTATTCTTAAGAGAGCTATATCAAAAAGGTAAATACTTGTATTAGAATAGTAGGATTTATTGGGAAACCTTCTATGCTTAAATTGGTGGAGTGGTTTCTCTTCCAACACCAACTTCTTTGTTAGAATGAAAAGGTTGAGGATGTCTTGCGTGATAGTGGTAGAGAGACAAGGTAATTTCAGAAGAGTGTTTTATGTGAGCATGGAATTTATGGGGTAGACAAGGAGTAACTCCCATGCTCATTGATATTTATTGTCAACCTCTAAAGTTAGCGTCCTCATGAATGTCCATAGGTGAAAGAATTGTATATGGACACTTTGGAGAGAATTGATAGGAGGGTGAAGCATAAGGGGTTTTTCAAACTTGGGTGAGTTTTGTCTAGAGTCAACTTGAACTGTCCCATTGAATGCTTGAATTCTTCCCTTAAAGCTTTTATAATGATCTAGCCATAATTGGCTTACAACGGGTCCATAATCTTTTTATAGGATCTAACCGTTGTTATAGCCTCTAGTGACTAGCATCTCAGAGAGATCAAAGGGGTCATAAAACTCATTAGGGTCAAGGATAGGCTTTAATAATAGAAGAGGAGAGGCTAAAGATATGAATGGCTTGGTTCTCCTTATTTTGCTGGCACTCCATCCTTGAGCTCCTTTGATGTGCTCCAGATGAATTCATGGTGTAGAATGATGCTAATTTGGGAAACTTTTTGGGAGATAAAATATCTTCAAAAACATATCCCCAAACTAGTAAAGATAGATCATACTTGAATTAAAAAAGGGAATATAGAATCCTCCTTTGTACTTTGAGATATATGGGTGGTTTTGATAACTAGATTTTGAAATTAGGATGGTTTGGCTATCAAAACCTTCCTTGGGGAGTTTATCAGGAGTGCAGGAGAAAAGAATGTTGGGAAGAATAGTGATTAAGAATCAACATCTCTTCTCTAGAAACCAAAGAACACTCCTCCAAAGGAAATATTAGAAGACTCATATAAGATATTTGATATAAACAGGGTCTTCTATAGATAAAATATTGGACCAGAAGTTGAACAATTAAAACAATCTCAAACCAGAGCTAAAGACTCATTATCACAAGTGTGATAGGGCTTTATGCAAAGGCTAACATGGAGAATCTTATTCTCATGCTTCTCATTGAGCTCATACTAGCGTTCGGCTATGCCCTTGGGAAGAAAGGATAAATTTCAATCCTAAGGATATGAAACTCAGTGACATGAGTGTCAGGGATTTTGTCGTCATAGGTTGAGATAAAATGTTTTCTGGACCAAGGAATAGGACACAGACATAACTCATAGCCTTGTGGTAGGAATTGGGTTAACCAATTCCATTAGCTTTTAGTGCGTGTCCGTGGATGCTCATACAAGGATGTTAGAGCACCCGTGAGGTAGGGAAATGAAAAGGTAGGTGTAAGATTAGAATAGAAGAGTAAAATTAAAAAAGGGGTAAAGTGTAAGAATACGATACAAGGTTAAGCCTAGATCAAAGTTGACTGCAACCATTCCCCGACAACGGTGCTAGAAATGCTTGTTGATATCTCTTAACGACACAAGTTTATCCGCAAGCACACAGATAAAGATACCCTATCACATTCCACTGGAATGACCCATCTTTAATATCGAACCCAAAGGAACAGTGTGACAACTAAGATTATGACTTAACCTTGGAACTATCTCTTCAAGGATTCAAGAATCAGGTAAGAGAGTAGAAAACTAGGAACCTCCACCACCATATGTTATAAGGAATATACCTGTTGCTCATATAGGGACATCTACAATAGAGGATCGCAAACAAAGTATGGTCCCCTACTAGATGGTTATTCCTGCTCATAGCTACCGATGGGAGTAGAACTATAGAAGATTGAACAGGTCGATAAGTCACACCTGTGAACTACCTATGTTCCAACTGATGAGGGTACACCATACGGATATCTAAGCCCAAGCACCGTGCTTACACTTAGAATATCATCTTTAAACTAGAGCAACCTAGCTAAAGCACTCCAAAGAGACATAGGACTAAACAATAGCAGACATAAACTTACTCGATTATGATGTCGATGAACATAGTCTCTGAAGATATAAGTTCAATGAACTTGTAGCTAGGTACAAGTGGTAGAGGCAGCTCCTGACAGGCCGGTAGCTCCTCTAGGTACTTCCCCTTCTCTCATATCTACTTCTAACTAGGGTTCTAGAATTAGAACTAGGGTTTCTAGTTCTAATATAGACTAGTTCTACTTGAGGGTTCCTATTGATATCCTCATTCTAGGGTTTGGAGGTGGAGAGCTTCTATTCTAATGAGAGATTATGACTAGAGGGGGGTCTACCCATATATTTATAGTCCTGTGGGATGGATATGAGCCGTAGGATCCATCGACCTAAATCAACGGTGGATGTAGATGGTTTGGGAACCCTAAGGCGGTGGAGCAACTGACATACGAGCGAGAGGGTGACAATTGGGCCCCCTGGTCGGCCAACCAGGGGCCCATTGTGCCGCCGCACGGCCCTAGTGATAGGTGGGGCCGAGCTTTGGTGACATGTCCTTGCACGTGTCATAGTCCGTCTTTCCATCGACATTCTTCTAGAATTCTGTTTCCCTTTTCCATATTGCGTATTTCTCTATTTCCTTGGCATATGTTCTTGGATCTTTTTATATAAATTCCTGCAAGTACATGGATTCACCAAAACTATGGAATCTTGTCAGTTGAAACCCTAATCTACCATTGTATCTTTGATTCATTCCATTTCTCATGTTTATTGCATCTATTATTTTGGTACATAAGAGCCGTCAATAGCGTCTCCTGAGGGTCTGGCAGCTGGAACCAGACTCTCATGGATTCTCTCTATGGCGGGCCTCAGGGCCCTCTGTGTGGATGTCTCTTGAGCTTCTGGCCTCTTCTCCTTGGCCGGCTCTCCTCTAGGTTGCTCCTAGAGCCTCTCTTTTCTTTTTGGCTTGTTCCTTCTGGCCCTTCTTCCTTCCTTTGCCTCTCTTTTTACCTTTGCCTCTCTTTCTCCCTTTGCCTCCCTTAGGCTACCCTCTGTTGGCGTTTCTTAGCGAAAGCAGTAAATACCGCAAGCGCATAGGAAATACCGTTGTATCACTTCACCCGGTGGTATTCAGGGTATCGTATATTTCATAGGGATGAATGTGTAGAGGGTTTCCTAATACTATGCAACCCAGGGCAAGGATAAAGCTATAAGAGTAGTGAGGTCTCTTTGTGGGTTTAGGCTCAGAAACAGGGATTCCCTTAACTGATATCTTCTCACTTTGGGCACCGGCAGGCTCCAATACCTGGTTAGCGACCGGCAAATTGCACCGATCCCACTCCCGAACGTGGAGGGATTACAAAGGACGGACAAGGCTGTCACTACCCTGATGCCTACCCTCACGACCGTGTAGAGCGAGATGTAAGACAGGTAATCGCTAGCCCAAACACCATGTTTGCACTATCGATCATAGATCTAGCGTTGGCCAGGTTCCCCCCTTCAGAGGTTCCTCTACCAGAACTACAACCCCAAGGGACCAACTGTCTATCCCATGTGTTGATAACAGAAAGTAATTTGTTTAAGAACAATAAACCAAAAGAGTAACACAACCTTTCTTACCCAAATGCAAGAAGATTGTAGAGGTACAAGCAAGGCGGGAGCCGACAAGTTCAGCACTCCGACCTCCTAGGAACAGCGGAACACCGAGAGGTGTTCTACAACTCTGGGTAGAAGGAATCAAGCTTCCTTCTAGCCTTCCCTCTCTCACTCTCTAGAATAGAAGAATAAGAAGTAGTAGTAGAAGAAGACTCTCTACTCTCTTGCTCTCTAGTGTTTGTAGCTTCTTGTGTGTTGTTGGAGAGAGGGGTATAGGGTCCCTTTTATAGTGAGAGGAGAGAGGTGTCTTTGGAAAATCTCCCCCAACCACATGAATGCACCAAACTAACCTGAGGGAGGTGGTAACATCCTGACCAACCTTCTCTAAGTTAATGCCACCGCCGTACCAAAAACTGGGCCTGGGCCGCGCTCACCTTGGCGCGCGTGCGCTAGCCAGCGCGTGCGCCAGGGCTGGGCCTGCTGGCGCCAGGCTTTGGCTTGTGGTCTTTATTCATCATGAAATGTTTGGTCCAGGTGGTTATTGGCTTGGATGTTGGTCCATTTGGAAGGTATGATGTTTGAGTGCTTTTGGGCTTGAATCAAATAATATCTTTTTTATCCTTTTTCTCTTCTTTTTAGCCCAAAGTGTTTGTTTCCTGTCTTGGACCTGCAAAACCAAATATATACCAAAACTATGGAATTTGTTTAGAGCATATGTCCTATCTCTAGGTTATTTTGGTATTTTTATGGACTTGTTGACGGTGTTTGATGTGCAGTAATTACCATCAACAAACTCCCCCACACTTAGCCTTTTACTCGTCCTCGAGTAAAGTTCAAAAGATGAAAAGTAAGCATGAGTATAATATAGTAAGATATTTTTACTAGCATAAGAGTGATCCAAAAATACTCCTTACACAAGTGGGATTTGTGGCACTGGCTAACATATTTCCTTAAGTGGTTGAGAAGTGGAACGGCTCTTGAAACAAAGTCATCTTCCCGAGTTTGCATCACAGAGACTTGGAGTTTTTATTTGGATTTTGAAAAGAAACATAGTTCACTTTTTTACTCCTTAGAATGGTACTCTCTTGGTTGCTCAATGGTGTATGTTTCTTCACCGAGGCATAAAGAGTTGCCTTCTTATCTTCCTACCTCTAAAAAAGCTTATGTGGAGTTTTTAGGTGGGGTAAAGGATGCTGCATACTTACCCTGCTTATGTTGTCGAGTCAAAGCTCGGATCCAAGGAGAGAAGAGTCATACTCTTAGATCAAGATGTGCAAGTGTGTGAAAAAATTTGGTGGCTAACCTACTTCTAAGATGCTCATATGAGATAACTATGTTTCTCTTACCTTGTGAACACTCTTAGGAAGACATGGGCTATCTATTTCTTTCTTCTCCTTTCTTTCTTTCTTTTTCTTTTTCTCTCTTTTTTTTAGGTGGGTACTTTTGTACCCCTAATTCTACTGGTGGGCTTTGGCCTATTTTTTTCAATTCTCATTTTTTCTATTCGTTTTTTTATACATATAGCCCATGCCTCCTTCCTGCAAGAGAAACATTTTTGAAGAATTTTGAGCATTTATTTTGGTGGTGCTATTAAAAGAATTTCTTTTGCATGCTTACTTCTAGTGTAGAAGTGGAGCATTTTTGTGGTGCAAAAGAAAGGTGTGGCTTTTAGGCCTATTCCCAGTGTAGGAATAGAACATTTTGGTGGGTGTACGTGAATCTTGATCTTGGGAGTACGAAACTCTCTCAACAAGGGTCACATGGCTTGATAGGACTCAACACAAGACAAGCAGCTATATAGAAAGCTTGTAGTATGAGTAACATGTATGGCTTTGGTAGGAAATTCATAACTATTGAGGAGTATGTGATACTATGATTTTATAATTTTAAAAAAAGAAATTCTCCAAGTCCTTTGAATTTAACCATTTGGATTCCTAAGACAGAACTATATCACACTCCACAACAACTTAGTCAATATGATTTTCCTATAAGATATTTTTTCCACAAGTATAAGTATATGTGAGAGGAACGCACTTATGCAAGCTAAATATCTAAAAATATTATGATCAAGATACTTTTCAAATTTTTAGACAAAGTTATGGTTTTGGTTTTATTTATTTAGGGAGGATATGGTAAGTCACAAGCCAAAGTATAAATTGATTTGATTTTCGGTATACCTATGATCTTGTGAGAGATGGGTACGCCTCCCCCACTCTTGTTTTTGTACCTTATTTTGATTTTATTTTTTGCACAAGAGACAAAAACAAGTGGAGACATACACAAAATTCCCAAAGACATCTTTTATTGAAGGATAAAACTTGATACAAAGATAGGCGCATAGCAAGATTACAAGATTTAATCGAAAGGGAAATACTAAAATTTAAACTTTTGCGCCTAAGATTATTGGACTAGGGTTGCTCAAACATGGTTTCCATGGGCATGCCCTGCTTTGGCCACGTTAGCAACCCTAGTGAGCTTGGATCTAAAACTGAGGCAGAAGGAATCTAACTCCCTTCTAAGCTCAGAGTTTTCTAACTCTGCCCCTTCCACATTTTTCATGCTGACTAACATTAGTTATTTTCAAAATAAAAATCTATTCTATCAAGCTCTTGGTTAAGATCAAGAGATGGTTCAAAGAAAAGCTTGAGGCGCTGACCATTTACCTTGTAGGTATTACCTGCATCATCTTGAATTGTAACTGCGCCATGTGGCGAAGTGTTGATGACAGTGTATGGTCCCTTCCACTTGCTCCTATTGGGACAGCCCATTTGCATACGGGCCAAGTCCCCAAGAAGAGGCCCAAGATGGGCTACTAGCGTAGCTTGTAAAACCAATCCCCACCAAGGGGCTATGTGTAAATCACCCTCAACTATATATAGAGAGCCATGAGCTTGAGGGTGGGGGTCTCTCCTCTCCCACTTACCTTCTTGAAACCCTAGCCAACTCTCCCCTTGTATGCAGGGACCTTTACGGGCGATGACTTTGTTGGCAGCCTTCTCTGAGAACCTCCTCCCAATCGAGAAGGTTCTCCGAAGTAGCCTTCATCGAGAACCAGATGGAGAAGGTTCCCGCCAGCAACCTTCTTCGGACGAGAAGGTTCCCCGGCACCAACCATCGCCAAGAACCTTCACCCGGTCGAGAAGGTTCCTACCAATAACCCTCTCCAGACGAGAAGGTCCCCCGGAGCGACCTTCGCCAAGAACCTTCTCTGGACGAGAAGGTTCCCGGCAACCACCTTCTCCGGACGAGAAGGTCCCCCAGAGAGCCCTTCGCCGAGAACCTTCGCTCGGTCGACAAGGTTCGCGCCAACAACCTTCTCTAGGCGAGAAGGCTCCCCGGGGCAGCCTTCGCCAAGAACCTTCTCTAGACGAGAAGGCTCTTGGCAGCCACCTTCTCCAACTATCCCACCTATTCAGAACCCCAAGTTCCAACATTGGCGCCTACCATGGTTGGCCGAAGACAAGCTCACAATGGTAAGAAACTTCACGACATGGCAACCGCCGAGAAAGGTAAGATTCTCAGGCAAAGGTATGACCTCAAACCCTTGTAGCTAGCAAAGGTAGTACCTTCAGATGACCTTGCAAACCTTTCAATGAAAATACACATATATAAATCGTGAAGGTTCACAATTTATAAAGTGCATCATTTTTAAAGCAACCTTCGGATGACCTTGAGCATCGTTTTTAAAGTACAGAAATTGTGAAGGTTCATGAGTCGATCTTTTGACTCTCAAAGCCTTCGTCCCATGTTTTAGTTGAAAAAAAACAATGAAAAAAACTTTAATGTTTTATGTCCAAAACCTCCGTGGACCCATAAATGAAGATGTCTCATACATGCTAACCAAGAGACGTTGCAATATTTTGTACTAGATATTAGCTACACTTGGCTAGTTACCTCACTACGTCATTATGCCATCGCAGTGCATGATCACTTTCCAGTATTCTTTGTAAACCGATAGGGCTGTAGGAAATATATCCGTGTCGATGGGAGTGAAGGTTCCTCACACTGTGCACGAGCCCTCAGTGCCCCTGCAGAAGCCACTGGAAGCAAAGCCTCCACATATCACGTTGACCTTTGTAGGAAGACCTTCATGGAAATCTATAACACAGTCACTCATGACACCACGAAGAAGGAAGACCTCCGCAGGAGTCACAATGAAGGCCAGTTTTGAAGAGTGCTTTTGTCAGCTTTTTGGTTCCATGTGAACCCCGAGGGATGGTAGGAGCCCTTGGGCGAAGATATGACCCCATGCACCTTCGCAAGCCTCACATGGCATAGTACCTCCGGCTGAGGTGTCACTTAAAAAACATAATATATACTAAAAAAGAGAAGAAGAAAGATTATAAAGTGACAAGTGGACCCCACAGTGAATAGAGTATGATGTAGAGTATGAACAAGTGCGGAAGAAATTGATATAGAGGATGAAATCTTGCTGACTGGACCATACAGAGAAGAGATATAGAGTAATAGCAGTGCAGACAGCCTTAGTCTCAAATTGATCTGATTTGTTCTCTGCAATTAAGCAATTGATATATGGAATAAAAGGTTCCTACATCTTTAGATGTACATTACAATTAGTTTCTCCAAAATGTCTGAATCTGTGGAGTAAATAGTTAGTTCAATTTGTGTCCAATGTATTTGAAATGGGTAAAAAAGTAGCATGTTATTCTAATAGTTACAATTTGGATGTTCCTGCAAGGACCTACGCAAACCGAATATGAGAGGTTCTGGGATTTAAATATGAAGTAGAATATGAAGGTGATGAAGGCGATGGGGATCAGAAATCTGGTCTCTGAAATAAATAGTTTGCGCACACCACAACCAAAGGAGAATAAACCAGTAGACAACAACTCAGATTCTAAAACATTAGAGTCTCATTATGGAGATAGCGATGATGATGACACTAGATCTGATGAACCACAACTGCTTGATAACGAGGTGCTTCTCATGTTTTTCGTCATGCATTCTCATGTTTTTTTGGCAATTTGTTATTTCATATGTGCTCTTGCTTATACATGCACCACACTGTCATGTTCTTTTTTATTTGACATAGTTACTTCAATGAACTAATCAGAAAAGGAAAGCTACCAATATGGCACCAGGAGGTAGGCAGTCCAAGAGAGTGCGGGCAGATGAAGAAGGACAACCTGGTATCATAACAAGATCAGGGAAGAGGCCAAGGAATTCATAGAACAATGTGCAAACTAAAGAGTCACGTTAAGATGTTGATGAAGGAAGGCGGAAGAGGCCATGGATTTTAGAGAAGAATGTGCAAACTGAAGAGTTGCCTCAAGATGTTGATGAAGGAAGGCTAGAGTCCCCTCAAGATGTTGTGGAAGGAAGGCGAGATTCCCCTCAAGATGTTGTTGAAGAAAGGCAAAGGATCCCTCTTAGGAATGCCTCGTCTAACCACAAGGCTAATGATGATGGAATTAGAGCTGGTGGTGAAGAAAATGAAGCTGATGGTCAACAAAATGAAGCTGGTGGTGAACACCAGACTACGCTTGACAACCAATTCACCAAAGGCAAGTTATAGTTTCTTTGTCATTGAAATATGATAGTAGTTTTGTTGTTTTCAATTAAAGTTAACAATTTTAGTGTAAAATCTTTTTTGTAGCTTTAGCGGAACGAGGCCCAAGGAAACACCGGCAACAAACCAAGGGTGTACTGCTGGAAAAGATGATGAAATCTATGGGAAAGAGAATGTCCATCGATGTTGCTGAAGGCCATAGAAGGCCACATGACCCTGTTGAAGCTACCAAGTTTGCATCAGAGGCTGGTGTCATCATTCGAGATAATATTCCTATCCTGCCTCATTGGAAAGAGTATAAGAAAAATCCGGTGCACTACGATAGCTTCACGGGAATGCTAGCTGCAAGTGCATTACTCTTTGTATGGTACACTATGATATCGCATGATCTGAACTGAGTCATTAAATATTAACATTTCATGTATCTAGAATTGAGTGACCATTGATGATAAACAACCACCAACAAAGGCAGTAGTCATAGATGTACTGCGAACGGGGGTACGTCAAATGCGTTATCGGCTAAAAAAATATTGTTCACTGGTGTACCTGCAAATAAGATTAGGACTACCTCTCCTATCTCTAGCATGTCTGATGAACAGTGGATGGAACTTGTTAAAAATTGGAGTGATGTAAAGAACAAGGTATGCTATGGGCATGATGTCTCTTCTAATTGTAAACTAGTGCTTTCAATTGCTTTGAATTGGACTCAAATAGCTCTAAATTGCTCTAAGTCAGTATCAAATAGCTATGGAATCCTTTGATTTTTTTGAATTGCTCTGAATTAGTATCAAATATTTTTGAATTGCTTTGAATTAGTCTCAAATAGCTCAGAATTGGTCTCAAATAGCTCTGAATTGCTCTGAATTATTCTGAAATAGAACTAGATAGCTCTGAATTGCTTTGAACTATTCACAAATACCTCTGAATTAGTCTCAAGTAGCCCTAAATTGGTCTCAAGTAGATCTGAATTGCTCTGAATTAGTCCCAAATAGCTCAGTATTGCTCTAAATTAGCCTCAAATATCTCTGAATTGCTTAGAATTTGTCTTAAATATCTCTGAATTACTCTGAATTAGCTATGAATTGATCTAAATAAGCTAAAAATAATTTCTTTCAGGAAATTTCTGCAAAGAACCAGGCAAATCACTCTAAAGTCAGGTATCATCAAGCCACAGGTTCTCACAGCTATGTTGCACACTTGCATGCACGTGTTAGTAAATAATACCTCTTACTGCTATCTGTTTACTTTGACAAACTCATTTTGTATGTGACTGAGACAACTTTGATGTAATTGACTACCTACAAAATAGAAGGATAAGAGAAACAATACAGAACCCAACTCACAACAAGTTGTAGAAATTGATGCGGTGGAGGCCTTCAAGAGCTGCCTAACCCGCTCCAAATATGGGCTGAGTACTCTAGCAAGAAAAGTAGTTGTAAGTCCTTTCATCTGTTTGCTTGCATTGAACTTCTATTTGTAGCATCTGTTGGCAGCTACCAATGACTTGATTAAACGAATGAATCCACTATATTACATAGCTGAGGGCAGTGTTTGATATTTATAGCGAATGCTGTCAGAATAGCTCTTTTGATTACCATTGCCTGCCATCATGTGCACTTACATTAGGGTTTAAGGTTCTTAAGGCTGAAGGGAGGTTATACATAAGAAGTATAGCGACTATTATCATTATTGAGGCATGATCATTTCTTAAACCGTGTTCGTCGAATTGTCTTGATTTAGTCATGATCACTCAGCCTTCGCAATTTTTTTATTGTTAATTGTTGACGGCTCTTAAGTATCAAAATAGTAGTTCAACTGGATATGAGAAATGGAGAAAATTAGGGTAATAGCAATTAAATTAGATTTCAACCGATAAGATTCCACAGCTTTGGTAAATTTATGTATTTCTAGGAATTTATAGAGAAAAGAAATAGAGAAATACGCAATCCGGAAGAAGAAAACATACTTCAAGAAGAATGTTGGTGGAAAGATGGACTATGACACATGGAAGGACATGTCACCGAAGCTCAGGCCCACTAGTCATGGGGGGCGTGTGGACGCACACACCCCCCTCGGGCGGCCGACCAAGGGGCCCCACAAGGCAGCCTCTACTTCGTATGTCGTTTGCTCCACCACCTTAGGGTTTCTGAAACATCTACATCCGCCGTTGATTTAGGTCAGTGGATCCTATGGCTCACATCCATCCCACAGGACTATAAATATATGGGTAGACCCCTCTCTCAATTCATTCTTTCTCATTAGAATAGAAACCCTCCACCTCCAAACCCTAGAATGAGGAGATTAATAGGAACCCTCAAGTAGAACTAGTCTAGATTAGAACTAGAACCCTAGTTCTAATTCTAGAACCCTAGTTAGAAGAAGATATGAGAGAAGGGGAAGTACCTAGAGGTGCTGCCGGCCTATCGGGAGCTGTCTCTACCACTTGTACCTAGCTACAAGTTCGTCATGACTTGTATCTTCAGAGACTATGTTCATCAACATCATAATCGAGTAAGTTTATATTTGCTATTCATTAGTCCTATGACTCTATTCGAGTACTTAACCAGGGTAGCTCTCTAGTTAAGGTGATATTCTAAGTGTAAGCATGGTGCTTGGGCTTAGGTATCCATAAGGTGTACCCTCATCAGCTGGAATGTAGCTAGTTCGTAGGTGTGACTTATCGACCTATTGAGTCTTTTATAGTCCTACTCCCATTTGTAGGGTAAGCAGGAATAACCATCTAGTAGGGGACCATACTCTATTTGTGATCCTCTATTGTAGATGTCCCTATATGAGCAGCAGCTATATTCCTTATAACATATGGTGGCGGAGGTTCTTAGTTTTCTACTCTCTTACCTAATTCTTGAATCCTTGATGAGTTAGTTCTAGGGTTAAGCTATAGTCTTGGTTGTCACGCTATTCCTTTGGGTTCAATATTAAAGCTGGGTCATCCCGGTGGAATGTGACAGGGTATCTTATCTGTGCGCTTGCGGATAAACTTGTGTGCTTTAAGAGATATCAACAAGCATTTCTGGCGCCATTGCCGGGGAACGGTTACTGTCAACTTTGATCTAGGCTTATCCTTATATCATAATCTTGCACTTTATCTTTTGTTTTTGTTCTAATTTTATCCCTACCTTTCCATTCCCTTACCTCATGGGTGCTTTGACATCCTTGTATAAGCATCCACGGACACGCACTCAAAGCTAATGGAATCGGTTAACCCAATTCCCACCATAAGGCTATGAGTTATATCCTATTCCTTGGTCCAAAAAATCTTTTATCTCAACTTTATGAGGTTGATGTCCCTGACACTCATGTCCTCGAGTTCCATACTGTTCAAATTGAAATTTATCCTTTATTCACAAGAGCATAATACAATGCTAGTATGAGCTCAATTAGAAGCATAAAAAGGAGATTATCTATGTTAGCCATCAGCCCTATCACACTTGTGATAATAAGTCTTTGGCTCTATAATGGGATCATCTTTCCTTACTGGTCCAATACCTCATTTAGCAGCAAATCCTTTAAAATCCTCTTGTTTTAGGGGAATCACTACGCCAGATTTGGCCTTCTGTGCCGACCACGTTAGTGTCAGAAAACACTAAACCAACACTAATTTACCTTCAGTGTCATATCCAGGCTTGAAAACAGAAAAATGGCCAAGGCAGCGTCGTAACCGACACTGAAGGTCATATATCTCTGCCAGTTTGTTTTACTATCTGGCAGTGATGTTTTGTGGAAACATCGGTGGCGAACTAAGGCAAGGACCGACACTGTTATGTCCATATTGATGTCGGTTGGTATCTTCAACTGCCAGTGTTCAAATCTCCCACCCACCAGTATGCTATGTTGCCTATAAGTAGGGGCCTGCTGGGGGAGCTTCACACAAGCTATTGCTGCTATTTATTTCACACTGTTGTTTGCACTTCTCTCCACTATGTTTGTTCTGTGCTTTGCCTTGACACTTTCCAAATACATGGGCTACCTATGGGAAAAGGCCCTCCACATACATATCTCGATGTGTGTTGTCCTAGACGATGCATGCAACTGATGCTAGAAGAATGCTTCCGAAAATGGAGTGAGAAGGTTGCTCGTGCCGCCCGCCGTGGCCCTGCCTCTTCTCCTTTCTTGACTGCCCTGCTCTGGGTTCTGGTGCTGCTGGGTGGGAAGACATATGCTGTCTTCCTCTCAAGATAGCTCATCCTGGATCACCAGCACCTCTTCGGACATCTGACGAGGAAGTCAGACGAGGTTTGTTTTGGAGATTATCCATCTGTGTGAAGTGCTAGATGAACTGGTGGTGCATCCGCAACTAGGCAGTCAGATGCTGCAACAGCATCAACAACGAGGCAGACAGATGTAATGTGTGTGTAGAACGAACAAGGTCTTTGTTATCGTGTATGTAATTTTATTTTAAGGTCTTTGTTCTCATGCATTTTAATATGAATATATACTACTTCTGTCTCAAAATAACTTGCTCTACTCTGAAATCAATCACGTTTAATCATTCATATCTGTCAAAAAACTTTTTGTCACTGCCAGAAGCCCACGTCCCTGCATAGCTGATTAACCTTCAGTGTCGGCTTTTGGCTTTCAAACCGAAAACTGATTGCAGTGGTAAAGAATGGGCACTGACGGCAGTGACAACCCGATGACAACTCTGATGGTAGGGGTCCCTCAAGGTTTTCTGGAGTCTTCTAGTGTATTCTTCAACCACGGCAACTCGCATATAAAAAGTGGCGTGCTGCTGGGGAGTCTCACAAGTCTGTTTATTTCGCACTACAGCTCTCTACGTACATTTCATTCTCCACATCCAAAGTACATGGTGTCCCTGTGGGAAAAAGCCCTCCACATACATATTCCGATGTGTGTTGTTCCAAATGACGAACACAATTAAGAGATGCTAGAAGAATGCTTCCGAAGATGGAGCTATTGCTGACCCTTCAGGGATTGGGCCACATGGCGTGCGACACGCTGTGTTCGCTCTGGAGAAGGCATGTCATGGTAGAGATGTCTGCTGTGTTTGCCTTGGAGAGTGTAGCAGCGTGGATTAACCCATGTAACCTGAGCTCGCATGTGCGTGCTTGTTGCTGGGTATGTTCGAGCTGCTTCTTCGTTGTCGCCCTGCTTTAGCTCCACAGCCACCTTTTGAGCATCCTCTTTAGGACCTGTGGCACCTTTTCTACCCCAGATCCTAGAAGAATGCTTCCGAGGTGGTTTATTCTAATGTTTGTGTAATTTTTTTAAGGTCTTTGTTATTGTGTATGATTCTTGACTTGTAATTGTGTAATGTTATTTTGCAATCTATGAATATACACGAGGTGCATGCTAATGCTTCAGAATTATATGACAATGAAAATGAAGTGTAACTGTGTAGTTGTTTGCTTGCAAATGCAACCACTCAAGCCTAAGAGTTGAGTTCCAATGAACCAAAATGAAGCGCTTATTCCCATGCTAGAAGGCTGCCTTACTTTCCGGTTCAAACCGGTAGTGGTATGAAAGATGTAATTTGTTGACTTTTTTGTGAAAAATGTAATTTGTTGACTTCAGATACCGTGCTTGACCGTTCGTCTTATTCAAAGATATTGATTAAATTATAAAATAATTAATCAATATGAAAGAATTTCTAATAATAAAATAAAAATTACATGGCAGCTACAACTCAGTCATTTTATGAGATTATTTCGGCTTACTATTTCATCTCAGTTAATATTTGAACCTTTCACAGGCTATCCTTGCCGGTTTACATATAAATAACCGACAGTGATGGCTTGTTTTTTACTAATAACGCATCTATTTTATCAAAAAAATCCAGAGCCATTGTCGTGGACAATGCTGTTGAGCTTTTAATTTTTTCGAAGCAACAGAGCCGTTAGCGTGAACATCTCTTTTTTCGAAAGGACATCTGCTGGTTTATATATAATATCTGACAGTGATATAAATATATGTGTCGGGTCTTGTTGACCAGGGAGCTGACCTCGCATAGTAAAACTTGGCGCCCATCTCTGATTAGTCCTCACAATGGCCAGTGGAACCTCACATCGGCTACCATGCAGCTGGCACACCCTACCTTTTACAGGCTTGCACCGGATACAAATTACTAGCAGAAAAGATGCCTCATCACTGTCGGTTCTACGAACTGGCAGTGATGTGATCCTTATATTTTAGGGTTTTAGGGTGCCACCACCTCGGCTATAAATTGGCGCAATGCATTCCGAGGAAGTGTCAAATGAGGGGGACACCAAAACAAAAGTTGTACTACCTCCATCCACAAATAAGTGCACATTTTGACATTTATTAGAGTAGTTCCTATTTGACTATTCGTCTTATCTAATTTTTTATACAATTAGTGAAACCGATAAATCATTATGAAAATATATTTAACGATGGAATAAGTCATAGAAAAATAAATAATATTCATAAAAAGTTTTTAAATAAAATGAACGATCAAACATACTCCCTCCGTCCCACAAAAAATGCAATTTTTCGACCGACAGCTATCGTGTTTGACCATTCGTCTTATTTAAATATTTTACATAAATACTATATATTTGAGTATGGTTTGCTTTATAATTAGACATATTTTAATAATGATTTGTCTAATCTATAATTTGTATAAATTTTTTGAATAAGACGAACGGTCAAACCCGATAGTTATCGGTCAACAAATAGCGTTTTTTCTAGGACAGAGGGAGTAGACCTTTAAAAAAATTAGTAATTCAACGGTTCGTCAAAAAATCCTGGTTATTTGTGTGGAGGCAAGGTTTGCACAGCTAAACTACTGGAAAAAAATCAGGTGAATTTCATGGCGTGGGGACATAGATTGTTCACAAGTGGGCACATCCTTGACAGAGTATAAGTGAGATTAACGAAAGATGCTATGGTTGTGGGCAATGCATTCCGAGAAAGTGTCAAATGAGGGGGACACCAAAACAAAAGTTGTACTACCTTCGTCCACAAATAAGAACACATTTTGACTTTAATAGGAGTAGTTCCTATTTGACTATTTGTCTTATCTATTTTTTTATACAATTAGTGAAACCAATAAATCATTATGAAATATCTTTAATGATGGAATAAGTCATAGAAAAATAAATAATATACACAAAAAGTTTTTAAATAAAATGAACG
>CBMN010213277.1:0-17821 GCA_000582825.1 Hordeum pubiflorum | reverse complement strand
CCCATGGATAGCCAAGCCAGCAGATCGTTTATGGCATGCCAAGAAGGAAAAAGCTTTTGGCAATGGTCCAAGCATGTGCCAAACTTTCAGGCTCTGCCAGCAGGACAAAATCCATGGTTAGTTTGGGCACAGGCCGAACACGTACCCCCATTGTTACCATCCTTCCATGGAAGCTCAAGCTCAGCGAAGCCACATGGCTCGCTTCGCATTTTGGGGTGTGACGCGAGCGTACAGTCATTGTGGCTATGTTAGATTTATTGATCCGATTTACCACCAACCTAAGCAGTATTTTCACTGTTAGAAAAATAACAGTGCGGAGTAGTACGTTTTCGTAGCAGCTTTAACGACCAACTGCCGCAGAAACTTCCCTTTTTTTTGCATGACGTGGGAAGGGTTGAGCCCCAAATAAAGTCAGTAGTATGACTGGGCACACCAAACCCTTGCGTCACGCTGTTGCTATATGGCCTCTGGTTCTCTGTCCCGTTAGCCTTGGCCCACCTGTTCGTGGCTGCTGTAGATTTCCAGGACAAAATCAACTGTGGAGAAAATTTAAGTTAAGTGGAGTAAAGTACATGTTAATGGTACACTGTAAATGTAACCATGCCCTGTGGAAGTGTGGAGAAATTTTGGATCACCCACCAACGTCAATCATCTAGAAGCATTTACAACCGTTTGATTTGTATTCGGCCGCCTAGGAAACGCTGATCTGCCTCGCCGGGCCCATTCCATGGACCAAATGTTTGTTTATGTGAGGAAAACTCAAAAGAAATTCTGGCCCAATCGCTTGGACAAGAGAGAGCAATGCAAGTGAACACCAAACCCAAGACGTTCCGTGGATTATTTTTCGATTTTATTGTGGTTGCTACTACTAGTATATATGGATAGACACGTCTAAAAGCAGCAGATGTTCGTAAGTCAAATCCTTGTGCTAATGTGTGGTTTGTCTGATACAAAATCGCAATTTATCAGCAATTGTTTTTGAAAATGTATTTTGTGATACTACCAATTTCATGTCATATAAACAACAATATATTAACCAAATAATCCTTTTGTTAATGTCCTATCTTTATTAAGCCTACTACTAGTAGGTGTAACAACGAAAGTTCTATTCTGTCACCGGCTTTGAGCTCGGCCGGAAGAGCGTGGGCGGCAGCACAGGGATGAGAAATCCCCGTGCTCTCCTTTGGTCGGTTCGAATCCGGCAGGTCGGCAATTTCAACTAAACATAATTAAAATTGACCGCCTGGATATTATCTTATTGTGTCTGTTTTGCTATGTGATTGGTCCTGGTTAATACTCCTTTCATTCGGAAATACTTGTCATAAAAATGGATGTATCTAGATGTANTTTAGTTCTAGATACATTCATTTCTATCCATTTGTGCGACAAGTAATAGTAATTCTGAACGGAGGGAGTAATATTTATTTAGCTCAGTACTAGTGGACTTGGTTTTATTTTATTTTATCTTTGAACCCAAATATACGTCTGTCGAGGAGGGAAATGTTACCGGGCATGCAATGCAAAGATGTAAACCTTCATCGAACTTCTGTTTTGCTTTTCTTGTAAAATTCAGGCCACAAAGTAATCGATTGCCATTTTCAGACTTGTTTCCATTATTGTATGCAACTGCTGTAATATAAAAGGCAAACAGTGTTCGTGTCAGGGCACATACAACGCTGAGTCTGTGTTTGGCGTTTTGGCAGATCACGATAGCTCTGCTTGCCCCAACAGATTTTGCCTATTTTAATATTTGTTTTACTCGTGCCTCTCTTCTTAGAGCAACTACCCCTTACATTTCATGACCAGCAAAATAACTGTTATTTTACCGTTTCACAGTGAAAAAATATCCCGAATAGACCTCATAAACGCGGCAGACCTGTAATTTTTTTAAGGGCGTGGTAAAAGTGCCCCTCCGACCCGCGAATACACAGTTTTTGTCCTTGTCCCATCGGCGCCCTGTATCTCGCAAAAGCGGTTGGCGGGAGGGACATTTCAGCCCGTGCTCGTTCCATTCCCCATCCTGCAGCGCTGCCGCCCGTTCGCCGCCTGCGATTTCGGTCATACCCACTGCCGGAATCATGCCGTCGGACCGCTCCTGAGCCCGCTCCACCGCGCCGTCGCACCGGATCCGTCGTGCCGCGCCGCCCCTGGGTGCTTGCCGGACCGGATCGACCCCCGCCGAGCCGCCGCCGGCTCCGCCTGCCTCGGATTCGCTAGTTTGCGGCCGCCCCTGGCCCGCCACCGGTGAGTCCTTTCGTGCCCTTGTCTAGTTCGAAGTAGCGGTCGATTTGGCGAAGAAAATCCGTTCATGCGAGCTCGGGTGCGCCATTTTTGTAGATGGATTTGAGCCCTTGTGAGGAGTTTTTGCTCGAGGATTCATCCTCGTCAGACGACTTGGATATAGAGTCGCTGCTCGAGAGACATCGGCAACAAATGTTGGTGTCCGTGCTCGCCGTGTAGGAGCACGAGGATAGGAACCACTTGCAGATGGTATTTATCTTTCTTGGTGTACATTAGTCAAGAGCGTCAAAAAACCCAGCACTAGAAAGCATATTGAACTTGCAAAGGTACAAGAGGCTGTCCGAAAAGATATTGAAAGAGCCTTTGGGGTTTTGCAATCAAGGTTTGCCGTTGTTCATGGACCTGCTCATTTTTGGGACAAACAAACCATGAAGAACATCATGAATTGTTTTGTGTGATTCTTTACAACATGATCCTCGAAGATGAGAGGGACATGAACTTGGAATTCTTCTACGACAAAGTCGGTAGCCGTGTGAAGTCAGCTAGAGACCCTGACCACATACAAGCATTTCTTCAGACATACCGGCACCGGCAGATTGAGGACGCAAACACTCACTATCAGCTTCAGGAGGATCTCATTGAGCATCATTGGCAGAGACATGGGGAGTAATTTCTGCCATTTTTTCATTTATTTTATTTAATTCATGTGTGATTTTCATCATTGTTGTATTCATAACAGTTTTTGTATCGAATTATTACTTTATTTCGGTGATTTGAATAACTATTTGATTTTATGTTTTTAATCAAATTCAGCAAATACCATGCTTTTTATGGGCTGGCGAGGGCCGCGGTAGAACATAATATTCTCTTTTGCAGTTCCGCGTTTTTCACGAACTGTAAACGTGCGATATGGATCCGCGATATAAGGGGTTTGCTAGAGTTGCTTTTATATTGCTATTTTTTGTATATATATTATAAAATGAGTGCAGTACAGCTCATCAATCACCAACCGAGTTGAAGACTTGAAGTACAAGAGATTGCCACTTTCTCTATTGTTCTATTGCCGCGAACTGCTAGAAGAAATATGATCAAGCTGAAAGCAAAAAATAGATGGAAAATACATGGCATATATAACATATGTAAAAGCATTGGTCTTCACTCTTTGTCTCTGACACCCTTCCCCCCGTTTCCCTCTTAGAGCAACTCTAGCAAAGTTGTTATTTTGTAGTCACCGTATTGCATATGGGCATTTCATATGCTTAGAGGCTGGACAGACCACATGCAAATTCAAAGTTGTCATATTGAAGCCTCCACTATTTTCTTGCGTATGGGACCCATATGCCATTGGCTACATACTTATTCTCCAATTATTGGACTAAAATTGCATATTCAATTAACAAACAACCTACATACTTATTCTCCAATTATTGGACTAAAATTGCATATTCAATTAACCAACAAGAGTGGACCAAAGGTCACACGCATCAGAGCACGACGACATCGTTGAGGTTGACGCCGCTGTCCCGTTGGTCACGGGCACACCAAGGACGGGGATGAGGACGATCACGACGGCAAGGGCGAGGACAATTCTTACAGCGGTGACTTTGCTGACTAGATTCTAGCGGCGGCTCGATTCTGCCGGCAACAGAGAGGAGACTGCGCGGGAGGCTGAGGAGGGAGGTGAAACTTCCGTCCCACGCGGGCTATTAGCAGATGGAGCGCCCACCAAACCAACACCCCACAACATTCAAATATGAAGCTCGTGGGCTCGATTTGAAGCGCCCCCCATAATTAATTGTCATCAAGGACCAGATTACTCCGTTAGAGCGGCCTTTTCAACCAAAATCACCATATCAAAGGTTATTATGTCGATCGGCCCGATATAGCGAGTATGCTAGAGTTCCTCTTACAACTTTCTTTTTCCTATGTCGTTGTCCATGTGATCATCGTTGCACTATCACTTGATGCACTTCCTCATTCTTGGTACTTCGGTGCAAACCGGCATCACAATCGACTATCCTCACCAGTATTATTCGGTGGCCATTTATCGTCGTATTTGGCCCTTCCAGTAGCTATATCCCTATATTGCTAAAGGGCGTTGACAAATTATCACAATGTCCAAAAAATGTAGAGTTTAAACTAGAAAGTTTTTTTTGTCGATGGAGGTACCATGGCTCGATGGTTTTAGCTTGTTATAAAGCTCAGATTGGTTAAAATTCCGCCTAGTAAAAATGCAGAATTATCCATCTAAAAAAAGTAATGATCCACATAAAGGAAGAAGAATTATAAATTTCTAAAATGGTAGATTGAAATATAGAAGCCATTGCAACCCTCCATGAAACGAGTAATCCGCCAATGCAAATATTTTGCGTGACTTGATTTGGTGGGTTTTAAAAATATCAGATAATTTTTTTTTGTGTGCGCGCGTGGTGGGCATTTTTTTTCTGCAGGAAACCTCAAAAACGCAGCTAAGAAAAAAGAAACATCCAGAATGTTGACGAAGATATGAGCATGTAGTAGTAGCTTGATTTTTTTTGTCCTCTCCTGAATATCCTAATGGCGGCATTGCAAAGGACAGAGTGCCTCTTAAGCATGATTTCGATTCTGTGACTAAATTACTTAAGCTACTACTTGGGTTGGTTAGCACTTGAGACGGAGGAAGAAGCATGGCACCCACCCACCCCAACTCTGATCCCCGCCGACCGTTCGTGGCAACAAACCGGCCGGCGGCGGCGCTGCCGATTGCCCGGCTGGCCCTCGCCGTCCAGCCCCCCTGCTTCATCGTCCCCCGCTGCGCGCGCGCTCTCCCCAGAGTCCATCTCGCCTCGCCCACACTCCTCACGGTGTTGGCACTTGGATGGATTAATTTGCCCGCGGGGTGAGGCTCTAGATCCGGACGCCGGCGTTGCGCCCGAGCTTCCGTCGTATCCCTCTTCACGGACAGTGCGCCGTGGTAAGTGCCTGATGAACCCATTTCGTTCTCGGATCATATGTGAGCTCAGCGAGCCAATGATTTTTCCCCTTATCATTCCTCGTCGAGTCTATAAGCTTTATTTGTACCGCACCTATCTGTATATGAAAATCTTTTCATTATCATTGAGGCCTTGTTTCCAAGTATTTCTGCACAGGCTTTCTGAAATACGTAGCAACTTTCTGTACTGTTGATGATAATAGATACAAGTTTGATCACAGAAATTATCCAACTTGTTTATTATCCCCGCTATTAATTGGGTTGGTTTCCTACCACAAATGAGTGTCTGAATTAAGACGAGCCATGATAATGAGGCTGGGTCTACATACAGTAATTCATAATTATTACTACAACATTGTTGAACTTTCTTTATTTACGAAATCTGTTGTCAATTCTGTGAGCTTAGCGAGTCATAATTTTCCCTGATTGTTCGTCATCGAATCCATAAGTTTTGCACCTGCGACTATCCATTTATGAAAACCTTTTCATTTCCACTGAAACTTGGTTTCCAAATATTTCTGCACATGCTCTCTGAAATATCAACTTTTTTTTACTGTTGGTGATAATAGATACATGTTTGATTTCACAAATTATCCTACAGTACTTATTTATTATCTCAACTATTGGATCATTTTCCTACCACAAATAAGTGTTCTGATTAAGCAAACATTTCATTGTTTTTTCTATGCATACGGGTGATACTCTGTTTTAATTCTCCTCAATCTGTTGGAATATGACGTCGATTCTTATCACGATGATTGTTTCATGATAACAGGTAGCGGTGTACATGTTGCACTGGTTGAACCCATGCTTCATACAACGTTGCATTATACTTGGGCATTGTTACCAAAAGTATGTGGCAAAATCATCTTGCTCATGGAGGGTTGACTTCATACGTATGCATCGAAAGTCTTGTGTACATTGCACAAAAGATTGGCTAGGCAAATGGCTGTCCTTGCTCTTTGAGGATTGACTCCCCAAAGTAAGGGAGTTTTTCTCACTTTGCTCAAAAGCATGGATAGGCATGATCCTCGCTTGTGGAGAATTGACCCCTCCACAAAAGCGAGAGGATTTTGCTCATTTTTCTTATAATCAAGGAAAAACCTTGATCACTTAAGGCAACTAAGGGGCAAGACAATCTTGCTCGTGGAGAGTTGACTTCCCACGAATGCAAGGAAAGTCTTGTGCACATTACACAAAAATTTGCGTAGGCAAATGACAATCTTTGCTCTTGGAGGATTGACTCCCCAAACGTAACAGATTTTTTCTCACTTTGCTCAAACATATGGGTAGGCAAGATCCTCGCTTGTGGAGATTGATCCCTCCACAAAAGCGATAGGATTTTGCTCACTTGTCTTATAATTAAGGAAATCTTTGATTACTTAAGGCTACTCATGCAATCCTTGCTAGTGGAGGAGAGCAAATTTTGCTCCCCATGAAAAACAATAATTGGCTTGTTCACTTGGCGCAAACATAAGGCTATGCAAGAGGCAAAGCAATTTTTGTTAAGTAGACGAGCAATTTTGCTCCTAAAATTGAAGGCAATCTTTGCTTAACTAATACTACCTCTGTACACTAATATAAGACGTTTTAGAACACTAGAGTAGTGATCTAAAACGTCTTATAAAAGTTTACAGAGGGAGTACAAATGTAAAGCTAAGCAAGGGATAAGGTGGTCCTTGCTAGGGGGGGAGAGCCATTTGGCTCTGCCCCAAAACCAAGAAAAACCTTGCTCACTTGAGGCTACTCAAGGGGCAAGGCAATTCTTGGTAGTGGTGGAAAGCAAATTTTGTTCTCCACCAAAACCAAGAATTGCCTTGCTCATTTGGTACAAAAAGCCTATGCATGGGGAAATCCTTGCTGTTAAATGCTACTAAGGGTGAGTCAATCCTTACTAGTAGGGGAGAGTAAATTTGCTCTCCCTCAAAATTAAGGATTGTCTTGCTCACTCTGGAGGGTGGGTGGGTAACTCTGCCTATGCTATGCGTAGCCGGTCCCAAGCCCGGATAAAAGAGGAGGGACCACCATGTCCATTTATATTTTTGTAATGTTCATTGTGTGTTTTTGTTTTAAAATGTAAAAGCAGGTAATTAGGAAATGATAACCCCTTTAGGAAATGCAAAACAACCCCTTTAGGAAATGCAAAACACTTCCCCTTATTTATAGTTGGACTGTATTGATACTAACAACTGGTTGCCAACCCCTTCTGGGCTTTGTGAGCTACTCTTACACATTTTTCTATGTATGGTTGATGAATGAAATGCTAGAGCTCCTACTTTCTGGAATTAAATTTTTTGAATTCATATGGTTGTAGCTTTATCTCTTTCTCTCGCTCTACACTAGCAATCGTTGAGATAAAGCTAGTACTCTTCTCTGATGCATTGTGATTTTTTCATGCTTATTTGGAGTAATTTTGTCCCTGTTTTATGTTCTGTTTTTTTGCTTTGTTGTCAATTCAAGAACCATTACTAGCCTGAATATTAGCTAGCTCATGAGAAACCGTTCTTTTTTTCCTTCTCAAAGGAGCTTATGACACACTGCTAGGAAAATTCTTTGTACCATATTTTAGAGATAAATAAATGGACTAGTATTTGTTCGTTGCCATATTGTACTATGCGATGCAATTAAATTGTATAGCGCTGCATCTCTAACAGTAGCACCACCTAACATCCACCCCTGGTGCTCTGCCTTTTGGAACAGAAAGGCTTCTCATGGTTGGCTCATCGCAGAGGATACGGGTGAACATATAGTTTGGTAATTGATGCTTCAGAAGTTTAGAAGTCTATATAGTTTGGTAATGGGTACTTCAGGAGTACTAGTTTTTCTCTGATTGACGGAGTGGTTTGCTAGCAACTAAGAACTAACTGAACAATCAACTGCAACTTTGTTTTTGATAGAAAAACTGCTGCTTTGTGGTATCATATTGCATCATGTCTAACTGAAAGGTGACTACCAATCCTTTAAATTCAGATCAATTTCATTTAATCCTTCTTCCATTGCTTCTGTGTGTTGACGCCTGAAGTTATTCTTGCATGCTTTGTCGCAGCGCTCCAGCTTGTTACTGGAGTTCCTGGGTAGCTATCTTGCTGAGTCGAGTCTTCTGGAATAGAGCCGTTGTTCTTGCCATCAGTGGTTGCTGCTTCATCAATTTTTCTTTCTAGGCTGACCACTGGGCCAGACACTAATCCTCGGGTAAGAGCGGACAAGTAGATTCTCAAAGCTAAAAAATGTTGCCTTTGATATTTCAAGTTCTCAAGGCTAAAACATTACTGTGATTATGTGTTTGCAGAGCAAGGAAATACAGAAACTGACAGGCTACATGGCATGAGAACTGAAGGATTGCATATTTGCATTATAGCCATAAATGATTTGCAGCTCAATAGAAAGGGTCCATCTACACTAGCAATTCGAGACAAAAGTATAAGCAACACAAGGTATGCACAACTCCAACAGTTATCTAGTATTCCTCTAATATTGTTATGCTAGTAGCATTGGTCTAATTCTCTAATCATTTGGAACAGCTCCAATGTTTATCGACGATGCTTCCTCCTGTAGATGCTGGAACAGTTATGGTGCTGGAAGCTGTTAAGATGCTGGAGGTTTTAAAGCCTAAGCAGGAGCTTTTCAAATTCATTTAGGAGCTAGTCTATTACAAGCAGGAGGCCAGGTATACAATCCTCTTTTGTAGAATCATACTTCTGTATGATATCTCGGAACATTGTGCCTTGATCTGTTTGGCCACATATCTGTAGTGTTTGATATATCATATATGTTGATCCATTGCCTTCACTGAATCTTTTCCTCTTGATTTGTTACATGTGGGTGCGCTTACAGTACCTACGACCTACCTTTCTACCAATGGGTTGTACTAGACATAGGCCTAAATAACATAGCTTGCATGAATAATCATCATGATGCTTGTTTTTTGCTATTTAACTCTTGTCATCTCGATAGCCTGCTAGTGTAACATTCTTTCTTGAATCAAATCCTAGAGATCTAAGTCATTTCCAATGAATGATCAATGAACGATCTATGTCATTTCCCATGATCTATGTTCGTCGAATGAAATGTTAGAGCTCTTACCTTTTGGAATTAAAACTTTTGAATTCATATGATTGTACCTTTATCTCTTTCTCTTGCTCTTCACTAACAAGGGTTGAGATAAGTTCATAGTCCTTACTGATGTACTGTGGATTTATCATGCTTCTTAGCAGTAATTCTGCCCTTGTATTTATACCCTGTTTTTTTTATTTTTTTGCTTTGGTGTCGATTCAAGAACCATTACTAGCCTGAATATTATATAGTTCATGAAAAACTGCTTCTTTTTTTCTTCTTATCAAAGGAGCTTATGACCCACTGCCTAAAAATTCTTCTGTACCAGATTTTAGAATCAAAAGTAAGATAATAAATGGACGAGTAACTGTTCGTTGCCATGTTGTATGCAATGAAATTTAATTGTGTAGTGCCGCGTCGCCAACAGTAGCACCACCTTAAATCCACCCCTGCTGCTCTGCCTTTTGGAGCAGACAAAGCTTTCTCATGGTTGGCTTGTCGTAGAGGATACAGGTGGATACGGGCTAACCTTCTGCTTCTGATTCAGCTTGATTGTTACTTTGAGTGATTCCGCTTTCAATTAAATCTATTTCATTCCACATGGTTTGGTAATTGGTAATTTAGGAGTCCAATTTCTCTCTGATTGATAGAGATGATTTGCTAGCAACTGACTGAACAATAATTTTCATGTTTATTTTTGATAGGAAAACTGCATCCTGTTGGTATCATACTGCATCATGTGCTAATTCTGTGATGTCTAAAGTACAGTGTTAGGGCCTACCATAACTGTAAAAAGGGTTAGTTCATTACAATAATTTCAGAGGGCTGTAGCCTTTTTTCTGTAGGGAACAGAGGGTTGTAGTCTTGTATTACTAACATAGTTATGTAAACAGTAAACCAGATTAACTCAATATCTCTCTAACTAGATGTTTAAAGTAAATCATCAAAGCCATTAGTCCTCTCCTTTATCTCTTCGGGGATAGCTAACTTTGGGTGCCTTACAATATATTGTGCACTACCATCTAAATGATCTTACCAAAGGAGCATATATCCTACTAATTCCTAGCGAGCTTTGATTTTTCCTGGAAAAATTACATGGTATAATGATACCAATTAGCCTTTTCCATTGTTGACCAAGTGACGCCGGAAAGGCTGAAGCACAAGTAAACTGAAAATTTACTTGATTTTGAATGCACGGCGTACCCTTCAGTTGGACCGGCTTCGCCCCTGAAGTTAGTTGGTTGTTCATCTATGAGCTTGAAAGGTGAACTTTGCTCAGTCTGGAACTAGGTTTCCTCAAGAATGGTCTGTGAACCAATATGAGTCAGTAATGTTGCATTGTTATTTTGGGTGTGAGACCTACTGTCTGGTATATATATGGTCACCACTTCTGCTCGAACTGTGAGGCACTGACAGTGTTGTTTATCTCTCTCAGTTCAGTTTCCATTTTCATCTCTTTATTCTTCCATTTTCTCTTTTTCTTGACTTGCTTGTGTCTCCATTCATTCTGGTCATCTTTTTTGTTCCCTGCATCTTGTTGATGTTCTTTGTAGCGGTTCATCAGCATGGCCACAAAAGGGGAACAGGTTGTCACAACTCCAGTTAGGAGGAATAGTCCCCCAAAACTTTCAAACGTGATAGCGCCTGAACCATCAAGTGTGCCGTCATTTTCATGGCTATTTTGATCTATCCATTTCTTTTCAAATTGAATGATAGTATCTCCTCCTGTTATGTTGAGTATTGCCCTCGACATCTCAGCACGTAGCGGAGAATTCTTGGGAAGTGCCTAATCAGCAAGAGATAATTGTTATAAGCTACATGTGCTAACATATAATGTTCCACTAACAATATCGACTTGATAAAAGCCTGGAAATATTTTTTTGGTATAATATATGGCCAATATGATGGTTTTATTATTTAGTAGTACCATACTCATCAGAAAATCGTGCCAGAAGTTGCCTAAATAGCACAAAAGACGCAGTTAACTCTTTCAGACTTAGTTTGTGATTGTTGTGCAACATTATGATGTACTTACCTTTGAAGTTGTTGTGAAAAGGTTGTCAAAATTCTATTGGTCTGTTCGGTAAATCAAAGTAGAGTTAGATGAAGTAATTATCAACGGTTGATCTCCCACATGATCTCATATGTTCTCAAATGCAAATATGCTATTTGATTTAGAAAAAGAGATAGCCAAATACCTAGATATCTAAAAATAAACCAAATGACAGAGACTATTTATCATGATGCACTATAATTCCGAATGGAGCCTTAGTGTGATTAATTACAAATATCAGCTCATGTTAAAGTTCCAGATAATAAACGTATGGATCTACGTTGTTATATTATTGTTCCTCCAAGCCTCTTGTATATATGTTATCGTGTATGGTAGTTAAATTTATTAAAATTTGATATTGTGTTTATTTTGCCATTTTTGTCCTTGTCTGGCCTTATTACCGAAGCGGTTATCTGTTGTCCTAAAATTACATCATTCCATTTGGACGCAATTAGATAGTCATACTATCCATTTATCTTTGATTTTGTAACATATATTTATAAGTTTGAATTTTTGAACTGCAATATTGTGGTGACATGGTACTGGAATCAAAGAGAACAGTGACTTTAGTTAAACTTACAAATGCAAAACCTGCACTCTTGTAAATAGGCCCCACCATTGTGTAACCTTTGTTGTACTTCGCGAGAAACAGTTTGATGTATGGGATGTCAAGTACAACCGCAGCAATGCTTCCATTAGAAAGAGCACTATAGAAATCTTCAAGTGTAGCATAGGCCCTGAGCTTCGATGTATCGAAACCAATTTCCACCAGTAGACCCTCTATATAAGAACCTTGGTGGAACCCTACATATTCTCCATTCTTCTGGAGTTCATGAACATCAGTCACTGTGGGTGAAAGCTGATGTACAGTAAGCATTGATGCAAAGCTTGCTGTATAACTTGCTGCAAGTACCAGAAGTACAACCATCCATACACGCAGAACAATTCTAGGTAGAAAGCGTTCCAGATTCTCCTCTGTAGAAATAACAATCAAGCTTTATTAAGACACTGAATACATTTGAAAGCTGGAACACTGCAATGCACGCCATTTCAGGACTTGTTAGAAAGCATATGCAAATTTCTTTAGATGATTATTAGTGCAAGTTATCCCATCAGTTTTTAACTGATTCAAACAGAGGATAATGTCTACAGATTTTTTATCTGTAGCGAAGTGAAATTAAGAAGAGCATGTGCAGTGCTTAATTTCTTTCCAGAAGATACAAATTTGGGTTAGTTCATTTTCTCCCTCTGATTCTTCATGCCGTGTTTCTTAAGAATTACTATTAGTTAGACAAATCACTTTTTTGTGTTGTTGAATTTTCAAGATAAAATTAACTACAATAGAGTCCTAGAGATGTTTAGTCAGATCAATGTGATGCAACACATGCTTTGTCTATGCGACTGAAATACTTGTTCAAAATTCTAACAAGATCTAAGAAACTGTAACGGTACTCAACTCTCTTCAAAAATGGAGAATACTGTAGTCGCCAGTTGTTTGAGTGAAATGCGGCCATGCACATGTTCATTGCCATTTAGATACTCCAGCAGCCAGACAACAACTCCTGTGTACATAAATAATAGGATGCTGCCAAACCACAACTCGGTGCTTAATGGTTTCAAGAAAAGCCACATATCCTTCATCACGTTTTCCTTGACTGGAACAATCATCCCTACTCCAGATTCTGTGTATGGTACTGTGAAGTCGACATACAATGATCTGTTGTATCTTATAGTAATGTCTGCAACTGCTATGTCGTATTCCTGCAATGGCAATAGTCAACTTTATATATTTGGGAACAATAGAAGCAAATAACTATATTTTAGGATTGATTAAACAATATTAGCTCAATTGTTAACAAAGAGAAATATTTTAGCAATCTATAGACTTTTGATTTGCTTTGGGAAGGAAAACTAAAGTGAGCATTTCGGGTTGGCCTCCTTTTGTCTATACTTGAAATAATTGTAGCCTGAAAGCAGAACAAAACACTGAAATGGAAATGCAGAACACATTCTATACATGGTAAAATGTTTGAGCTGCTAGAGTTATTTCTTAACAGCGAAATGTTTGAGCAGCTTTAGTTTCTGCACATGGCAAATTGAGAAATTGCCTTTTGTAAAGTATTTCTTACCTGAAGATAAACATGATAAACAAAATCATTGTAGCTCCCTGTATCAGCTGTGTCAAATTCTAGGTACTCATAAGAAAGTGGAAAAGGTAGCCTCTTTACTGCCTCCTCAAATATGTCAATTGTAAGGCCTCTCACTGTTGTTGCATTTTTGACAGGATCTTTGTATGAATTTATAAACTCCGGAATTTTGCTCGATCGCACACCGACTCTAAGCTTCTTGCCAACTGTAGGAATTTCCCAGCCCATTGGTGTTTTGGTTGACTCTCCTGGCCAAATTACAGGATTTAGATCATGCATTGAGTCCGGTCCAGTTTTTTTGAAGCCATCTCGCTTTAACTGCTTTGTAAGTCCACTTTTCACAGTCCAAAACCCGATTTCTCTCCAACCTCTTCCAACAACATTTATTATTTGGAACACAGAAGCTTTAAGCTGTTGTCTATCTGTAAGGTCAAACTCGCCACTGAAACCTCTGAACTTATTTTGTACAATTGTCTTTAAGAGTTCAGGACCCTTCGTGGAAATAACCATGGATTCCAAGCATGTGGAGTTTTTAATGGACAATGGTGGCTTATTTGTGGCACTGGATATCCCAACCTTTTCTGCTGCCTGTGCCAATGCCCATATCGTATCATAGCCCCTTAGCCCAACAATGTTTAGTTTATTGGAGGGTGATTCATCCGGGTTATCCTGCAGGTACATTCTGTTCCACCTTTTGGATAAATTATCAAGTTCTTGTGATCTGGGAACATGATACCTTACTCCAAGAACACCATTCATTGCCTCAATGACACTTGGATTGAGTGTGTCCATGATGTTTGCCACTCCACTTGTGGTAATCCACACAAATCCTTTGTTCATCATCCCTACCTCTTTCGCCTTCGCAAAAAGAAGGGAAGTCATGGTGGATGACATATGGACAATAAATACCCTTGTTTGCATTGCCATCAACTCATTGAGCCTTTTGATAATAGTTTCACTTGTTGCCGACGAAGGGATGACACTGCGATACGGAACACGGACATCAATTTTTTGAAGTGCATCGGTGAGGTACGGCACAATGCCTCTCCCATAGTCGGTGTCGTCATAAACTGCCACCACTTCTCTCCATCCATAGGCTTGTACGAGCGAGGCGATGCTATTCACCTGAGCTGAGTCATCCGGTGTCGCTCGTACAAAATATGGCATACTATCAGAAGTGAGAGAGGGGCTTGTTGCTGTGAATGATATTATGGGGACTTGGGTCATATTTCCAAGATTGGATATGAACACAGCTTCTGACGATTTCTGGGGACCAATGATGGCTTGAACTTTGTATTTCTCCAATAATTCAATAGCTTTCGGAAGGGCGCAAGAAAGAAAATGCTGGTCAGATAAATATATATGGAATAATCTGTAGAACTCAACAACATAATCGGCTGTTTGAAAATTGGAAAAAGTTTAAGAAAAACTTAGTTTTGGACCTTCTGGTTTTATGAGTCAATACTCTAGTTTACAATCTGGCCTCTATACTCCCTAGACATAACAAATAGCCAGGTAATGTTACGAGAAGCTGATATTTGACACAAGAAACATGTCCAAGGAAATACAAAATCTAAACTCTTATTTGGGAACACAAACGTGGGCATGGGTGGCCCGGCCTGAAGCCCGGCGTCCGGGCCAGGCTCGGGCCTTACTTTCAAGCCCGCAGCCCAGAAAAAGCCCAGCAAAACATGATTTACAATTTTTTATATAAATATAGGCATAGTATTATAGTATTAATCCCCAAAAATAGTTATTTTATTATTTAAAATACGAAAAATAGGCATTTTCCCGGGCTGCAGGCCAGGTCGGGTCAGGCCCGGGCTTGGGAGTTCGGGTCGTTTTTTTTGAAACCCAGCCCGGCCCGGAAATGCCCAGTAGGGAAGAGACCATGCCATTTGTTACACATATATTAAAAGTATAAGAGTAAGCACCCAAAAACCTCTTATTTGTTTTCCTCGTACTTAAATGACTTTTATGGGTTGGTTGTTACTTCATCTATAAAGCAGGACGAAAGGCTATTTCAAAACAAAATAATGTAACCTAATGGAGAGATATTTACTTGGACATAGAGTTTCTCCGCCCGAGCTCAAATGAGCTCGGACGAACAGTAAAATCAAAAAAAAAATTTCAAAAAAATTTCAAAAAAATTTCAAAAAAAATATGAAATTGTTTTGTGACAAACATTAACAAAAGTTTCAAGTGCTTGCAAAAATTCATCATGGAATCACATTCCTAGAAGGCGTGGCAAAAAAAATAAAAAATGGCAACGAATAGAACATTAATCAGGCTGTTGATCACGTGGTTCGTCCAACTCAAATGGCATTCATTAAGGGTAGAAACATTCTCGAAGAAAATTCCAACTCTTCACAAGACTGCTCACCAGGCGTGATTTTTGAATTGATTTGACAAGGCGCACCATAAATTTAAGTGACATTTTCTTCTTCAGACCCTCTAGATGAAAGGATTTTCACCATCTTGGTGCAAGTTGATGGAAAAGTTTATATCCGATGCAAATGTTGGTACCAATGTAAACAAGAGAGCCACATTTCCTAATAAAAAAGGCCTATGTCAGGGGGGTCCTCTTTCACTGTCCTTTTTTAATGTAATTGCCAGCACTACTGGCGACAATGATTGAGAGAGCCAAGTCAACGGATCTTGTCAATGGGATGGTGCTTCATATGGTGGATGGCGGACTATTTATTCTATAGTACGCGGAGGATACAATCGTATTTATGGATCTTGACATCGAAAAGGCAATGAAAGATAACAAAACTAGCTTGGTACATTCGAGCAATCATATTGTTTAGATTATTTCTTCAGAAAAGTGAGATATTCTACTTCTACGAGGCGCATGAAACAGCTGATCAGTACGCTAGAATGAGCGTCTACAAAGTGACTAGGTAGCCGGATAGTCAAGCAATTTATGACTAGAATTAGATTCTTAGGCCAATGTATATGATCTCTTTATAGAAAATAATATGAATATTTACAATAACAAATATGTATATGATGTGAAAATATATTCATTGACGAATCTAAGGGTATTGGTTCGGTATTGTAGATGTAACCGAAAATTTCTATAAACCCGGTCAAAGTTTATAAAATTTGCCTTAAGACAAACAAATACGTGGAGTAAATAAAAACGGATGGAGTGCCTTTATTTGAAGTCTGTATATTTAGGAAGTATGTAGCCAATAGTAAGGTCCTTTGATATTTCTGAACCCTGACAACGTGAACATACTGCATAGTGTGCATACACGCGCGCATACATATATATACCTGCCGATGCGGCCCTGACATCACTGCCCATGGAGTCCCTGACGTGGAGAACAAGCTTGGTGCTGTAGGTCTGGCGGGCCGCGTAGAAGTCTTGAACGGCCAGCAGGACGCTGGTTCGCGCCACTTTTCCCACCGGCGACCCCAGGTCCAGGATCACCCCGACATGGAACCCATCTGCTAACTTGCCGGCGGTGTTTCGGGCGCCGCCGAAATCGACGGCGGTGGCGAGTAACAGCAAAAGGATGATGGTGGCTCTCTCCATTACACTTTTCCTGTGCTGAGACGCACTGATCACACCCTCTTATACACAGTAGGACTGACTTCTTCTGCGGGGGGACTCTACTTGATGACTCCGGTGGTCAAACAACAGTCAAACTGGAAACAGTGGCGGAGCCAGGAAATATGCATCAAAAATGGATTGGGGAGGGCCAAGCTGTTGAAAAATGGATTTTTAGTAGCAAATAATGACCGATTCTGTGACTGTTCATACCGAATTAGCAGCTGACTGGAAGTTGCGAGGTAAATTCGCTGGTTTTTGACAGGTTGGTTGTTTAATCTTGGTCACTGGACTTTGGGGGCGTGTTCTGTTTGCGGCCAAAGTAGGCGAAATTCAACCGGAGTTGCCTCTGGATAAATGAATTCTCGCAATGCATGAGACGAGAGGAGGGATCCAAGATGTACATGGTACGAATCGGTCCATGGTCCATGGAATCTAGATGCTCACGCGTTGAACGCGTACTGACTTTTGTGAGGGTGGTGCCGACGTGCCTTTGATCCTTAATTTGTCCGCGCAACAAATGACCTTTTTAAGACTGTGCAATCATGTAAGAGCTCTTTTGAAAACCTCAACATATCTATGCTTATGCTTGGACATTGAATGCTAGGGTTACAGAAATCACAATTCTACAATTTTGTGTCAAAAATCACTAGTTCTAAGCTTTTTTTTTTTGCAAATAACACTAGTTGGCCTATTTGCCCGTTTTGATGATAATTATGACAGGTAAGACCCATATTTTGCTGACGTGGCGTACCGATTCGTGCTCACCTAGGTATTGATCTACCCCCCCCCCCCAA
>CBMN010212359.1:0-11865 GCA_000582825.1 Hordeum pubiflorum | reverse complement strand
GGTGAGGGGAGGGGAGGAGAAGGAGGGCCCCTAGGCGGCCGGAGTTTGGGCGCCCCGGTGCGGCCCGTGGAGCCGCACGGGAGCGAGCTCTTGGTCGTTGATATGTGCCTCTTTTCATCCTGGCCAGGCCATACTATTTTCATTTAGAAGGAGACCATGGTTTGGTGTTTTAATTTTACGACTGGATTTCATTGGTTTCTGAGATCTTTCCGTTAGTGTAGTGGAAACTTTTTTCCTATAAATGTAAACATTTTCTTCGAGCAACAGAACCAAGCATATCTCTTTCATTTATGTTTTTCCAATAGATAGCAAAATTGAATGTGCGGCAAGGGACGTTGCAACATCAACATAAATACCTACACTCACATAATTTACATATCTGCTTCTCATCCACAAAACAAAATTGGTAAAGGATGTCCACCTAAGGAAATGGGTATACTACATTCACATAATTTACTGGTTGGTTGGAGAGCCAAGGATGCAATGGGATTTCTACAGCAAAACCTGTGCTATTTGGCAAGGCAATGTACTTCTTTCTTTTCCTTTTTGATAATTGGCAAGCCGATGAGTTCCCTACTGCAGCAAGATGGGCAGTTGCTCGGAAAAGTCTTGAATAGGTGACAACTCTAGGAGCTCGTAAGCTGCTTGGAAGCAGTCGGCGGCCTCAAGCACCGATCCTTCAGATTTCAGGACGAGTCCGAGCCCCATCCAGGCTTGATGGTTTGTTGGCTCTAGGCGGGTGGCGCTGCGCAGGAAAGTTCTCGCGATTGACGATGATTTCGCTCCAAGAGTTCTTAGAATGCTTGCCATAGAAACCATGCTAGGGACGTAGTCTGGATTGATGGAGAGGGAGAATGAGAATGCCTCGAGGGCTTCTTGGTGCAAGGACTGGGCCTCCAGTATAAGGCCTGGAAAAGTACACATGTGAGCGCTTCTGAAAAACATAGAGCAGAATGAACAACAGCATGTGTAGCAATTGATCCACAATATGGAAAATGACTAGCAAATCAAACATAAACATGCCTTTGGCTACCCATTCAGATATCTAGGATCACCATTACTTTTTCTAGTTGCTCCTGACATGCAGTATCATTATGTCCGTTACCCGCAAATATGTAAACAAAGTTTAATTGGTTGATAGTGAATTATAGCACTAAGCCAACAGAGTTTCAGGGACAAATCAAATCTCCTTAACGTCCGGTCATTTTTGTTGTTGCCGAGAATTTCTTGATGTCAAGTGAAAACAAATACCATCACTTAAGCACACAGCTAATATAAACCTCAATTGTACGACCGAGCCAGAAATCAAAGATGATAGCAAATAAATACACCGTTCATTTGAGATTCTTAATAACTGAACATAGCTAGATTAATACTTCAACCATCATCAAGTATCTGGTGATCGTCATGTAACATGTAAATCTGAGGGCTGACAAAGTTGGTGTTCATAGCTTGTTAGATTATAACCTGTGCAGTGTGTACTGGCATGAGGTTGTTTTGTCAAAAAATAAATTGTCCTGATATTATTCAGAGTGGTAAGGTTTGGAGGTTAAAAGCCGGCACACACAGTTTTGGTAAAAGTTGGTTGGCCATGGGTGTAAGTACCAACTCCTATGCTTACTAACTACTTCAGAGCAATCTTTTTATGTTAGGCATGTAACTTGCTAGGATGACGGTAAGCATCAGAACCATGCCTCATGTGGAGCACAATCAGCCACAAACGATAGCATAGTCAAGGTTGTAAGAATATTTACCTTTGACATGCCAGAACTTTGGAGATAAGAAATCGATGGATTTTGCTTTGTCAAGACAAATGTTTGAGTCATGCCATGCTTCAAGCTTTGTGTATATTGATGCCAAATCTAACCATGCTTCCATCTCAAACTTATGCAGGGATTTAACCTGTGTAGGCCAAGTGGATATTAAAGAAAGTAGACAGATGCTATCATCATTTGAGTTTCGGTAAGAAATGTAAGTGGCCGTACCTTATCATAAGGGGTCAATTTCCAGATGTCCTTCTTTGCTTGAATGATTGCAAGCAAAATCCTAAAAGATTCCACAGCAGACTTGAATTGTCCACGGGAGGACTGAATTAGTGCTTTTAGCCTCAAAATACCCATTTGATCCTCTTCCTCAGCCTCATCTAGTGCAATATCGGCTACTGATTCAGCTTCTTCTAAATTCTGCTGTGCAGATAACACTAAAATCAATAACTTCCAGGTACTCACTGAACTTCCTGTCGCCATTTCGAGACATTCCGCTGCACTTTCAATGGCTGCATTCAGTTTGCGCTGCATTGCATTTTCCCAAGCAAGGCTGTACAGTATTTCAGGATTATACTTCGCCATTGCCGCAGCATCCCGCAACAGCCTCAGTGAATCATCTTGCAATCTCATTTTTTCTGTGTGAGAAGTGGATGACCTAGCAAAAGGTCCATAACAAACACCAAGGAAATGATTCACAGCACTGATGAAATGCATATCATGATTTCTGAATGACTCCCTGGCTTTGTTTGCAAATTTTATTCCTTCAGAAGCATGCTTTGGGTTCTTACAACATAGTTTGGCTCCTAGAAGAAGAGATGGAATATGAGGTTTTCCCTTCCTTTGTAACACATGGAAACCATTCCTTATGATGTTTAAGGCACTATCATCCATGCCAGCTGCACTGTAGCAAAGCGCGAGAACGTACCATCTTTCTGATCTGCTATAGGTTCCAGGTAACAACATCTCTAGATGCCTGGCCAAGACTTCATAATGACCGGACAATGACAGTGCGTACATCAAATGGTTCACGAGATCAGGATCCCACTTTATTTCTTGGAAGATTAGCTTTCTGATAAGTACAAACAGCAGCAAAATTGCTTCCTCGATGTTGTTCTCAGGGGTTGCCAAGTTATGTTGCTGACTGAACTCTTGAGGAAACTTCACTTCAATACCACAGTACAGTAGAGTCACCGCTAAGTCTTTTTGTAAGTTGGCGGACCTTTGAGAATCCAAATTCCAGGGCCTTGCAAGAGCTCTCCGATATGCAGTTATGGCCTCCTCAAAACAACCACTTTTCATCCATAGGTTAGGAAGATATTCTAGAGCCGAGTGGAACATGTCTATCAATTTACACTCTTCGGAAGTACCTTCAGGAACACCATTCGGCCATGCAGACTCTACAATGTCTATGATGGTTCTGCATTCTTCTGCAGCATCTGTCATGTAAAGGCAACATTAAATCAAAGTGAAATTCAGATTGGATGTTGCAGAGATTTTTAATTGAGGCATATGCATATAACTTGTATGATGTACAAAGAAATATCATATGGCTTTATCCAATAAAATAGCATATGATGTACAAAGAAACATCATATGGTTTCTGTTTCTGTATAATCCTATGAAACAAAGTCCCCATACAAATCATTAGACTTTTGTTTTGGCAAAGCTTCTAAAACTACTATGGCAATTTCAGATGGTGATGCTAAAATAGAATGAAAGAAATCACATAGATAAGAACTTCAGTCAGTACCTGTCACCCTACCAAGTCTTTCCAAAGATCTCGCTTTAAGCAATATGGCTTCCAGAAGCAAACTTACAGAATGCATTGACATATGCACTAGCATTCCATTTACTTGTGAGGTTTTCCTTCTTGAAGAACGTGGAGAAACTTTAGGCTTGGCACTTTCAGTAATAGCACCGGTCATTCGTGGTTTCAGGCTTCTTATATCAATCCCCTGAAGGACTTGCAGCGCTGCATCAAAGTTTCCTCTCTGATACTCCAGTCTACCCAGCAATGCCCGGGCCTCCTGTTATATAATCAGATAAATCCAACAGTGAGCAAATGAGCAACGTAAATCATCTTCCTTGAAGAGAGAAGGATCCAGGCAAACCTCATAATTTAGTGAAAGAGTCTCTCTTAAGTCCGATTCCACTTCATTCACTTGGTTATCATCAGGCGTTGCTTCTCGTTTTCCTGGTTTCGAACAAGAACCACTTGCTGAGAAATCCCGTGTCGCGAGAGATTCCGGCGATCGGGGCATCTCTTCAAACTTGGATTGGTCCCCGCTGCACGTGCATAACATGATCGCAGCCATTTTCTGCCACACAGGTAATTTAACTTAACCTGAATTAAAAAATATAAGTTATCCTCTCTCCCTTAGGATCTTCCTTGGGGCCAATGGTATTAACTATTCATCAAGTAGATCACAGAACCTGGCAAGGAAAAATGAGTAGTTCTCAGTACACATTATAATAAGGTTGCACTAGTTGGGCAACTAATCACATGAGCACATCATATATCAAGTTAGCTACAAATGACAGTAACACATCAAGACAAACCAAATCTTGAAACATATGTGAAGCTAGGCAGAATTCCCTTTCCAGCTAAAATGGTCAAATCATCTAGGAAAAAGTTAACACTTCTCGGGTAAACATGACGAATCAGACAACATTAACAATTACTGTACATGATTTAGTGTTAGCAACTTATTGAAGCCTCATTCAGAGTTACAGACATACAACAATTATACAGGACTGGAAGTACAAAACAAGTAATCAGTAGGGCAAATATTCAATAAACCAACAGGAAGGCATATGCATGCTTGAGAAAGATAGCTGCAAATGTTAGCTCCCAGGAAGACCACGAGTCCAAAACCTCGTCTCCTACAAATGTCAGCAAAGACGTAACGACACCAAAATTCTACTGGCAGCAACTGAGCAATGTCACACCCATCACACATTGCATACACTGGTTCCCTCATAATCCATAAAGTATCCCTGACTCATAAGTTCCTGCTTCAGGAAGAAATGGCGAACGAAAATAGAATTTCAGTAATTCCTCCCACATTCCCGAGAAGTGCAGGCACGATTGATTTCGTGAACCTCACTGCTAAGATAAGAAAACAACTAACATGGTGGTGCCAGCAAAGCAGCAGCTCTCAGTGGAATTAAACCTGTGTAAACACACACGCAAGTCGAATTACCAACTGAAACCCCGTGATATTCTCCTTATGCGCTCCTTGGCTGAAGCAACGAACTCTCACATTAAACCGGCATAACACATGAGCACAACATGTAGTGAGTTAGGTACAAATGAAAGTAACACACAAAAACAAACCAAATCTTTGGAATCTACATGAAGCAAGGCTTAGCCATTCCCTTTCCAGCTCAAACTATGAAATCATCTCTGAACAATCTTTTCTTCTTGGGTAAACACGACGAACCAGAAAACATAAGCAACTACATGGTTTAGTGTTAGCAACTTTCTGAAGCTAACAGTAAAGGCCTGTTCAGAGTTACAGACAAAGAACAAATATACCGAACTGGGTATACCAAACATGCAATCAACAGGGCAAATATTCAGTAAACCAACAGGAAGCCCCACGAATATTTCAGGAAGACAGTTGCAAATGTGAGCTCCCAGAAAGACCACGAGTCCAAAACCTCATCTCCTACAAATACCACCATTATTTTCAGCGAGAACGCAGCGACACCTAAATTCTACTAGCAGCAACTGAACAATGCCACCACCCATTCCGCACTGCAAACACTGGTTCCCTCATAACATTGCTGCTTCAGGATGACACAGCAAACGAAAGCAGAATTTCAGCAATCGCTCCCACATTCCCGAGAAGTGCAGGTAAGATTGATTTCTCGAACCTCACTGCTACGATAAGAATGCAACTAACGCGGTGGTTTCTGCCAGCAGAGCAGCAGCAGCAGCCAACGGTGAAATTAAATCTGTATAAACACGCACGCACGCACACGTCGAATTACCAACTGAAACCGGATGATAATTCTCCTTGGTCGAATCAACCAACTCTCACATTCATCCAACCGATGGACGCAGGCGCCACCAGGTGAAAAACCAACGCAACGGGGCAGAGCTTCGCCCGAGAATTCCACCCCGAGAAACCAACACAAGGCGCCGATCCTGCTGCTTCCACCCCCCACCCCGCAAACAAAACTCACGAACGGCAACAGACACAGCCGCAAGACCGTAACCAACCTCGACAACGCCCACGGGGACGGAGGTGGCGCACCGTCAAGCGGGCGGCGTGCGGCAGGGGAGCGAAGGCACAGAGAAAAATACTCAGGAGGGAGGAAAGCAGCCCGTACCGTGAAGCGCGAGCGAGCGCGTTGCGGCGGGGAGGATCGTCCTGCGCGGCGCGACCCACGGAAGAGGAGGAGGCGGCGGACGAGGGCGCAGAGGAATCGGAGCAGGTAGGTTGGAGAATGATGGCGACGCGAGGAGGATCTCTCTGCCTCTCTTCCTTTCTCTCTCTGCGCGCGCCGCGCCGCGCTCCAGGCCGAGAGGAGAGGAGCGGAGAGGAGGTGGGCTGTCTTCTCTTCTCTCGTGTCGTTGGAGAAGGGAGGGAGGCGCCCGCCCTTTTTACCATTTTACCCCCCGTACCTTTCCGTCTGTACCTTCCCTGCACGTCAGCCCGTCCGGCCCGGTGCGTCACACCCAAGGTCCAGACTGACTGCCCGAGGTAAATCCAGGCGAAAGCTGTGTAAATCTCGGCCTTGTCGATGGAAATGGTAAAAAAAAAAAATTGAGCGGGATGGAAATGGTAAATTAGTCATCATCAGAGTAGTCATCGGAAGGAAGATTGATATAATCCTAGCAGAAGTACGATCTCGATTAATGATGAATTGGATCATAGGACAAGTGTATTTAATGGCCTCCTTTCCGCGCTGCCATGGGAAGGGAAGGACCCGGAAGAGCAGAGCAGGCGTTGCGTGGCGTGCTGTGCTGTGCTGTGCTTTGTTGACAAAGGAGCCACCGGAGAAGCTGAGCGTGCCAGTGATCGCTGCCATGATTCAGCCAGCGGCTCCAACTCCGATGACTGCTAGGACGGCTAGGCCTTGACATTTTCGACCCCTTCCAGATCTGCCACTCGCCTTGCCAGCCACCAGAACCAATACTGCTATGCCAGTACAGAGTATACTACTGTATTACTATAGACAGACAGCGAAAGTGAGAGTGAGTGAGCGAGGAGATGACGACGACGGGTTCTACTGGCCTCGATCGGCCCTCGCACTGCACTGCAGTTGCAATCTTGTCTCGGCCTGGCGTGTTGCTTCTCTGAACTCTCGGCGTGTGTCTTTAGCCTGCGGTAATAATAATGGCCGCTCTGCGGATCATGTGATCTCTTGTTCCCACTCCTACAAGATGAGATGAGATGAGAGTAACTGGTCGACATGGGACGCATGCCGCATTGCAAACACATGCAAGTATGCATGCTAGTAGCACCAAGGACGGAATCGTGCAAGAAGGAATCCTATGTGAGCCCAAGAAACATGTGTCCTCGTCTCTTCGGGTGGCTGGCTGGTGAGGAAGTAGAATCTTTCTTGTTAGGAGGAGTGTCCTCGCCCTGTCATTTAGGGCGACCTTCGGTGACGCGGTATATATTAATTAACAAATGTCGAGAACTAACCACAGAGTGTCATTGCAGGGCACTGGTGGTTTGCGGGGTGGTGGTTTATTAAGGGCGACTGATTGGGCGTGCGCTCCCTTAAGATTAGCACGGCTGTATGTACGAGCGGATAAAGACGGCCATTTAAGCAGCGGCACGGCGTACCGTGCACGGCCGGCAGCCAGGGCCAGGCTACCACCATGGCACCATCACATCAACTCCTCCTCAAGGTACTACTATACTCTACTCCTACTCTACATTTTTTTTTCTAAATCTAAAACAAAATAAGGTACACCCTACCATCACACCACATCACATGCATTGTTGACCTGCTTTCACCAGACACATGGTACCACTAGGGTAGGGTACCAGAAAACCCTTGCCATACTCACACCTGCCGGAGACGCAGAGGGAAAAGGAACAACCCTTGCCATACCCACACCTGCCGGAGACGCATGCAGAGGGAAAAGGAACACCACCAGCAAGCGAGAGATGCAGAGGACAAGCAGAGAAAACAGCCCCGCAGCCAAAAAGTTAAAACTGGAGGCGAAGAAGAGCAGAGGACCATCAGCCTCTAGAGAACTGCGCTGTGCTTGAACATGGATTCGGCAAAACACTGCAGGAATTCTGGTGCGGGAGCCATCACAGGGTGGATTGATTCCCCATAGGGACAGGACAAACCCTGTTCGCTTTGCTGCTCGGCTGACCTCGGAGCAGCCGTCTCGGCGAGTGCTGGTGGTCGAAAATGACTTGTCGTTTAAAGTTATATAAATGGGCCAACCCAGCGCATCAGTGTCTCTGCCAACAGTCGCCGATAATATAGTTCAAAAAACATGCTACAAAGAAACGGAATAGTTAGCAGTGTCTTCTCCCTTTCCCTGGATGTGGATGGTACGCTAACAAAACTTTTGCAGCTCTGTAATTCTCCGAGCTCAGCCGGCTGAGCGATGCCCGATATCAAATGCGAAAACAATGGTTTAATGAATCGTCGCCGGAGATTTTAAAGGTGCAACGCTCGCACGCTCCTTCTGAAGCAGCATGAACTTGGGCTTCATAAATAGTTACACGTTGGAGGAAAGGCTTTATTGGGCTTCGGTCCTGCACTCCTGCTATAGCCTCACCTTCTTCACCTTTATCCGCTTTGCGGCCATGTAAGTCACAGCAGCAGAAAGAGTGTACCTGGTAATCACAAAAGATAAAGTGGTCACACGACAGCCACCATCAACAACATAATTAAGAAATATGAATGGCAATGGGTAGAATAGTCTGTGCACTAATGTGCTTCTCAGCAATGTGTAAAATATTGCAGGTATAGATTCGGCAACATAAGGGATTTCAAGAATGTAACCACGTATGTTATTCTCTGATTTCTGCAACACATTCTTTTTCCTACAGTAATTCCATTCGGTAGATGTATCCTAGATCCTAGTGCTTCGGTCAAAATGTTAGATCAACATCCCATAATTCTGTAAGTTGGCACACCAGCATTATGCTATGGCTGCAAGTACCAGATGCAACATTCTCAACTTCAAAGACGATTGCCGGATGCCTGATACAAGGTAAATTCGTCCAAGCAAAGCTTTTTGCTCGAATAAGGCAAGATACAAATTCATCATTCGAGTACTAGATGTGCATAGCTTTAATAATCTTTTCCCCCTGCTATGGATAAGCAATTAAGTCTGAGAAGAAATGAAAACTGATTTTTGCGTGTTCAGCACATGTGTGCTTGGACAGACGTCGACTATCATGGTATGGTACTGAACTGTCAAACTCAAGTCATCGTATAATAACAGCAATTGGATTTGTAGCTGCAATAAACCCCAAAGCAATTGTGTATGTCGGATACAGCCAGAAATTGCCCTCGAATTTCTATGAGGAACCACAATACTTCTAGAGTTCTAGTAACAGCAGTCGAAATATATAACTGACGCAAAAGGGTATAATACAGTATCCCTGATTAGATGACACTTGGAAATATTATTTACCAACTGGAGCAAGGTTGATGAATTGGGGTACTTACCATGTAAAGGTGTATTTCAGATGGTCATCTGGCATTACTGAGTGATGAATCAAAGCATTGACATCTTTTGGAAGAGGATAAGGATTACTTGCAGAGATGTCTTCATTCATATCTTCTATATAAACAGTATTCTCAGGGAGGCCACATGCACGTGCAATCATGGGAACATCCACGTAAAACCACTGGCCATTACTGGGTTCATTAGGTGGAACAAATATGCTGGGCTTCTCACTTCCTCGGATTACTCCAATAACTCTTACAGGAGGCTTTACAGGTTCTTCAATCTGTACAAAGTAAGATGCATCAATTTTGCGCCTGCCAAGTAAGGGGTATAATTACATTGAATAAGATAATGACGATATAAATACATGGAATTCCTAAATACATAAAATAAGGTAATGAATACCATGGTGTTTTTTTTATGTGTACAACTGTGGCAGCGTGTATTGACTCAAAACTGACATAAGACCCAACAACCAGCTCACTTTCATACTAAATAATCTAGCAACTATCAATAACTGCATTTGTGAGATTAAAAGCAGGTCAAGTTAACAATTATACATAGAAGTTATCCTTTAATGGGCAGCCACAGTGTCATCATTTAGAGAGTTCAAGAACCATCACACTCAGAAAATATCAACAATATGTAAAAAAACACATGCCTGATCAGATGAGCAAACTATTGATATGCATATGCTTGGTTGGGGCTGTAAATCACCTCTGGAGAAGATTCAGGCTTCTTAGACCAAAATTTCCACCAAGTGCCTTTTTCATCTGTCTTTTTATCAGCCTCTTTCACATCTAAAGTTTCACCAAGGTCCTGGTGATCCTGTATGTTTTTATCACGCCAAGCACGAGGAATCCACCCTCTATTCACAAGGATAGGTGACTGCAAACTGACAAAACATTTCTTAGGAACAAAAAGTTTTAGATAAAATGGGAAGTGGCGAGACATTAGGGTTTATTTCTATGGTCAACACATTCAGCATAACATCAATTAATTTTTATTTGTTGTGATCGCGATTTGCAGGAGACAAAGCCCAACCAGTCTGAGGTAATGAGATTGCAGTGTGATTGCTCAAAACTCTGCAGGCACTGAACCTAGCATGGATATAGGTTGATAGTATTTGGCAGAAGTGAAAGCTCAAGTGAAGGCTCCTTTAGTATTTTTAAGTGCAGTTTAACAACTAGGGCTGGTCCTTTAATAGACTCATATATAGCTTTCTTATTAATACTTAGTAAAAGGGTTATCCACAACATGTGGAAGTATAGCATACAGAATTGCTTTCCTCTTTTAGTCTTTTACTTTTTTGCTCTCCTTTTGAAACTAGAGTTCCTTTCCTCATGGATTAATTAAGTGACAAAAACTTGTTCAGGAGAGCAGCTAGGAGGAATTACAAGACAAAGATGTGGTGCTTCACTTCTAGGCAATAAAACTCCAAATATGCAAAACCCAATGTATACATGGTGGTTAATTTCACTATTTAGTTCACGCTTTCTCTGTAATTTTATCTTTTGTGCAGGGGTACAAAAAGAAGTCAATTTACAGCAAAGAAGTATGAAAACTACTGACAACTAGAGTTCAGGTTATGTTTTTGTTCCTTGATGTGTTTGATGCCTTGTATTGTGAAAGGATGTGATAGGCGTAATGGTAACCAGATTCTAAAGCTGACTATGGTAAAACTGGAAATGGTTATTTGTTCAAGTGGAAGTGTAGAACTGAATTAAGACGTCAGCTCAAAGGAAATGAACAATGTGAAATGTGAAGAAACTAGAGTTTCATTGCAACAGCACAATGCTGCCTCAACCAATAATTTACCTGCCAGGCTCAGTCTGCCGAGGTATCAACGGGGTGATCACATAATACCCATTTTCCGTCACACCGGAGATGCTCCGGGAGCGAGGTCCGAGGAAGACCGACTTCTCCGTGTCGAAATCGCCCTCACACACGATCTTCCGGAACTCCAGCACGGCCGGATCACGCGAGACAGCAGAGGAGACGGCCTCGTTCCACGCCACGGGCTCCATCTCCAGCCTCCGCGTCCTGTACTCCAGCATCTCCACCTGAGATGGCGCAGGAAACGGCACAGGGTGAGGATTTCAAGGGTTGAGCACGCGCCGTACGGCCAGCCTAAGGAGGGGGGGATGTGACCTTGTCCTGCCGCCGGAAGAGCTGCCATGTGCCGAGGCCGAAGGTGATGGCGCCGGGGGCGAAGAGGAAGAGCTTCGCCCACGCGCTCGCCTCCTTCCCTGCTCCTGCGCGAGGAAACGAATCTGGTTAGAGTGCGGCGGCGGCGGCGGCGGCGGCTTGACTTCGAAGATGCTCTGCAAGACATTTCGGTAAGGGCAGAAACCTGGGGCCGGCGGGGCGGCGGCGGGCGGAGGTGGTGGCTGGGGCGCGTGGGAAGTGGAGGGCCGGGAGGGGAGGAGGCGGTGCCCG